>JAQFXM010007064.1:0-12387 GCA_034693345.1 Entomobrya multifasciata | reverse complement strand
GCAAAAACAGAGGAAGCTCTAGACATCTTGCTGGCCAAGTGTCGGGATAGAATTCAAGACAGTCAGGAATCTTTAGCTGATATCGCTTTTTCATTGAATTGTGGAAGAGCCAACTTTTCCTACAGGGCAGCCATAGTTGCCAAGAACAAAGATGATGCCATTTCTAGTTTCGACCAACGAAAGTACTTGAGAGGGGAAGTTGACGTGGAGTCCCATGGAAAAACCTGTTTCCTTTTTACTGGACAAGGATCTCAGTATCCAGGAATGGCGAAACGGCTGTATGAGTTCAGTCCAGTTTTCCAAATACACTTTAACTATTGTAACAAAATTATGGAGAACAACTACAACATCAGCTTGAAAGAAGTTTTATGGAACTCTAGTGCTAGTTCTGGGGATAATGAAATTAGTCGTACAATTTACAGTCAGACATCCATATTTTGTGTGGAATATGCACTGCTCAAATTGTGGGAGTCTTGGGGAGTGAAACCAGATTACGCGTTGGGACACAGCTTGGGTGAGTTTGCTGCCGCTGTCTGCGCTGGAATCATTTCTGTGGAAGACGCAATCAAACTGGTGGCGGAAAGGAGTAAACTAATTGATGAGCTTCCTTATGGAAAAATGCTTGTTATTCAAGCGGACTACAATGAAGTGGAAAACGCAATGCAGAAGTTTGTTGAGGGCGACAACAAGAAACTACTTGACTACGCAGCAATTAACTCAAGCTCACAGACAGTTGTTGCAGGAGACTCGGACGTTGTCATGAAGTTTTCAAAATATTGCACTGAAAACAAAATGAAATGCATGGTACTTGCTGCCACCCACGCATTTCATTCAAAACACATGGACCCAATACTGGAAACATACAGAACTGTAGCAAATACCACTAATATATCACAGAATCAAACATGTGAATACATTTCTGGAATGAGAGGGGATGTGATTCCAAGGCTTAGTTTGGATGCAGAGTACTGGGTTCAGCACACAAGAGAAAAGGTACACTTTTTGAAAGCAAGTCAAAAGGCAGTTGAGCTTGGTTGCAAGATATTCATTGAAATTGGACCTCAACCTGTTTTATCCGCCCTCACAATGATGAACAATGATGCAAACTTGTTGTGTCTTCCATCTTTGAAACGAAAGGAAGACGAATGGGAAACCATTTTAAATACAGTTGGAAAATTATACTTGAAAGGTATTGAAATTGATTGGTCTGGATTCGATCAGTTTTACAACCGGAAAAAGGTACATCTTCCTCACTACCCATTCATTGGAAAACGTTTCTGGCCAGACTTGATGCAGATAAGTGGAAACACAATCCATCCACTTATCGGCTCAGTACTACCAAACGCTTCTTCCAATAAAATATTCCAAAACGGAATAAATCTATCCACCCACGCTTACATAAAAGATCACACCATTGGACAAACTGTGGTGTTTCCAGGAGCTGGTTATCTTGAGATGTGCATTGCAGCTGGTCTGGCGACGGTTGAAGGTTCCACAGATTCTCTCAACAAACCTGTTCGACCAATGAAAGTAGAGAATCTAATGATCAAGGCTCCACTTGCACTGCAAGACGACAAAACACGTCAACTTCAAACTATCGTTGAGCTGAATAAGTCAAGTGATAACCAGAATGACTGGAATGATATGACTGTTAAAATATTTCATCGTGATGACACTGGAATTTCGGAAACATGGCTGGAACATGCAGTAGCAACATTTTCACCACTTCCAACAGCGGAGGAATTAATAGTTCCTTTTGATGTGGAGCATTTTCGGCAAACATTATTGCAATGTTCAAATAATGAGTCAGTAGAAAAAATATACAATAAATTATCCTCACTTGGATTGAAATTCGGTCCAGTATTTCGTAGTGTAGAGAATGTTTGGAGAAACGAGCAAAAGAGTAGTTTACTGGCCAAGGTAATAGTTCCAGAGAATTCTGACGAACAATCTGGCCTTTATATTGTTCATCCCGTCATACTGGATGCCATGATTCAGGCAATAATGATGCTCAAACTTACTTCCAGCACAAAGGCAAAACTTTATGTTCCAATTCGAATTGGGAAATTTGTGTGGATATCCAGTCCAAGTATTGATTCAACAAATGATGTGTACATTCATGCCTACGACGACCCTTCTGACGACTCATCTCTTTCAACAACGTCCTGCTCTGCTATACTGTTGGATTCAGCTGGAAAATGTTTGGGCGTAATGACTGGAGTTGAGTTCATTGACACCACAGTCAAAGCAGTGGAAGCTGTTCTGGAACAGCAGACATCCGCAATGCCAGATTTATGGGAAGAGACTTGGCGTCCACAGGTGGGACCTTCGCAGCACAGACATGACTTGACTCTCTGCAGAAAGCAGTTATTTTACGATGAAAACTTTCTCCAAAATCTCAAACTTCAGTACAATGAATTCTCGCCAGAAAAACGCAATGCCTTCAAAAAATTAGAGCGTTTGGTATACTTAAACTCTGTACGCTGCCTTTATGACTGTGGTTGGGTGCCAACTTTGCATGCAACTTTCACTGCGGAATTCTTTATAGAAAAGCTTGGCATTCAGACAAGATTTAGGAAAATGATAACCTATATCCTGCAGGTGCTTGAAGAAGAAGGGATTCTACAAAATGTTGCAACAGCCAAATGGAAAGTTGTGGCTATTCCGCCAACCGCCATTAAAATTCAAGAAGAGTTGTCATCGCCAATTTATACAGTCGATTTGGTGAAAACATTTAACTCAACTTTATTATTGACAGAGATTGGTAGAAATTATTCGGAAATATTTAAAGGAACACAATCAGCTCTCCCGATTTTGTTTCCTGAAGATGCCACAAAATCCAAATGGCCTCCAGTGTCCAATTACTACATAGATTATGGACAGCTTTTTGGTATGACGGAAATGTACGCCAGTGTCGTAGACGCTGATATAAAGCATTGTAAAGGTCACATGTCTGGTCAAAAGAACATTTTTAGGATTTTGGAGGTTGGTGCTGGAACAGGATACTTTACTCATGAATGTTTGCAAGTATTTCACCAAAATGATGTTGAGGTGGAATACACTTTCACCGACATTTCACCCGCTTTCTTCCCCGCAGCGGAGAAGACACTTGAGCCTTACTTGAAGTCAATGACATTTAAAAAGTTAAATATTGAGGAAGACCCAGTGATTCAAGGATTTACACCAAATTACTACGACTACGTTATCGCAAGTGATGTCATTCATGCAACGAAAAACTTGAGTGAAACTTTAGCAAATGTAAGTATGCTTCTTAAACCCAATGGAAAGTTCCTGATGGGCGAGCAAACGAGAAAAAGTAGAATTATCACTTATTTATTTGGATCTTTGGATGGATATTGGTGTTTTAATGATGTTAAGTTGAGAACTGATCATTGCACGTTATCCACTGAGAAATGGAAGGAGACATTGAAGCTTGCTGGATTTGATGTTTTGGAAGCTTTTCCAGCGGTTGATAATTATCAAGCTCTGTTTTATTCTTACAAAAGAGAAAACGATTTAGTAAATTCCATTACTGCGTCAGATGCAGATTTTGAAAAGTATTGGCTACTGTTTCATCAAGATGATAGCCCAACATCACAATACTTACTTCGACAAATTCCCAATGCAGCTTATCGAAATGTGATCACTGTTCGACGTGGAAACAGTTTCCAAAGTTACAAAACTGAAAGTGGATGGGTCTGTGAGCTTCAACCTGACTGTGAACAAGATTTTGTGGAATTGATGGATGCGATTGAGCTAAACTGTGGTGAAAATTTAGAAGGTATCATTTATGCTTGGTCGCTGGACAAAACTTGTACCACTCAGGACGCCATGTTACAGCCATACTTTTATATGAACAAGTATTTCATGTGTAAATACCAAGGAACTTGTGCGAAAATAATTTGTCTGGTGACTGGAATTATGCCGGTTGAAAATAATGAGTTGACCCATTTTCACTCCAGTACAATTTGGGGATTTACGAGAACGTTAAAAAATGAACGCATAGATATCCAATGCAGGTGTATTGATATTGGTGGAATAGACGATGAGATGGGAGCTGAACAAGTGTTTTATGAATTATGGAGCAACGACAAGGACACTCAAGTGGCGTACATTGACAAAACGAGATGTTCTTGTAGGCTCCAAACTTTAAAATCAAATCTAGTAGATTTAAAACTTCTAAATGGATCAGATAGATTTCAGCTTATTCTGCCGGAAACAAAGAATTTCGCAGACTTACAGTTTGGAGCTTTGGAACCGTTTATTTTGAAAGAAAATGAAATTGAAGTAGGAATCAAGGCGTCAGCACTAAACTTCAAAGATATTTTTAACATTCTTAAGCCCTCTGATGACTTCAAAGATAGTAACGCAGTCGGTTTTGACTTTGCTGGAGTTGTAAAGCGGATCGGATCTCAAGTATCTCAATGGTCTGTCGGAGACCGTGTATTTGGATTGAATATTAATGGAGGTTCATTGCCAAGCCATGTTAAACTTGACGAAAAGAATGTGCTTGCAATGCCATATGATATGGCATTCTGCGAAGCTTGTACACTTCCGGCGGTATTTGCCACTAGTTATCATTGCTTGATAGAGGTAGCTAAAATCACTGCAGCAGATACGGTTTTGATACACACGGCATCGGGTGGAGTAGGTTTAAGTGCCATTCAAATCTGTAAGAATGTGGGGGCCACCATCATTGCCACGGCTGGAAGTAAACGGAAGCAGAATTATTTAAGATCCCTGGGCACTAAGCACATCTTCCATTCACGTAACACTCAATATGGTGAGGAAATTCTCAAAGTGACCAATGGTCGTGGTGTGGACGTCGTTCTGAATTCACTAACAAGTGAGGGATTCAAAGAGGCAACATTACGAGCGTGCGCCAAGAATGCTCGTTTTGTGGAAATGAGCAAGTTGTCCATTTGGCAACCGGAAGAAGTGAAGCAGTTACGACCCGACATAAACTACACAATCGTCGACTTGTCGTCAATGGATAACCATGAAATTCAACGACTTATGAATTCCATAAACAATTTGGCAGCTAAAAAAGCTGTTAGTCCGATTCCTTACGTAAGATTTGACGCGGTACACATTCGTGAAGCTCTTCAATATCTTCAAAAGGCTAAACAGATCGGTAAAGTTGTTTGCGTCATGCCAGAATTGAAATTAAGAAACGGAAACTGGGATGTTTGCACATCCATGTTTAATGACAATGCAACTTATCTTATTACTGGAGGCCTTGGTGGCATTGGGTTTGTTGTTTGTCAGTGGATGGTCGAAAAAGGTGCGAAGTATATTGTTTTAGCAGGAAGAAGTTATCCAAGTGATAAGATTATCAATTCTATTAAAGATATGACAAGTGAGCAAGGAGTGAAAATTGTACCCGTATCACTGGATGTCAGCAATTTTGAAAAATGTAAGGAGCTCATCGAGGTGAAGATTCCCGAAATGGGATGGCCTCCTCTCAAAGGTGTGATGCATGCTGCTGGAACTCTCCAGGACGGTCTGATTGAAAACCAAACTTGGGCAAAGTTATCGAGTACCTTTAAGACCAAAGTGGATGGCACCTTGAATTTGCATGAACTTACAAAAAATTTGAATCTCGAACATTTTGTATTGTTCTCGTCAATGGTTGCAACATTTGGATCCCCTGGACAATGTAATCATGCAGCAGGAAATAATTTTGAAGATACATTTGCTCATTATAGAAACTCGATTGGATTACCAGCTACCACAGTAAACTGGGGCCAATGGGGTGAAGTGGGAATAGCTACTGAAGTTGATCTTCCAGGTGTCAAAGCCCTGTCCAACTTACAAGGTATGACAGGACTTGAATTCGCCATGAAATCTCAACGCGTACAAACTGGAATTTTCAACATTGAATCATTTGTCCTTCTGAGCAAACTTTCCCCTCAGACTTCACAAATTTTGGATGAAAGAGTTTGGAAACTTAAAGGCAACAAAAATAGTCCAGGTGATATGCTCACAAGATCAGATGAATTTTGGCAGCAATACGACAATTTACAAAGCTTCGATGAAAAGTCGAATATGATCAAAGAAAAGTTAAAAATATTGCTCAAAAATATTCTAAAACTGGAAGAAGCTGAAGTTTTAGAAGAAAATGCCAATTTCCAGGAAATGGGTGTAGACTCGCTGATGTTTGTTGAGATGAAAAACGGGATACAAGCAATGCTTGGCAACAGAGCTACAATTAATGTCAGTGCAATGAAAGAATGCAACACGGTGCGGTTACTGACCGAAGTTCTTACTAAAATCATTAAGGGCGAAAGTGTTGAAGAGGAAAGACTTCCAACTGCAGACGAAGTATCCAGTATTATTAAAGAAGATTGTCAACTTCCTGAGCACATTAAAGCTAAGCCTGATCAAGTAAAAGTCAGCATCAAAGATGTCTCCAAAATTCTTCTAACGGGTTGTTCAGGAACACTTGGTCCTTATCTCCTCAGAGAACTTTCAAACACTCCACAAGTTACAGAAATCATTTGCCTGATGCGACCAAGAAAGCAAATGTCTGGCGAGGAGCGTCTCATTAAAATTCTTAAAGATCGAGATCTCTTGTCTCAAGTTGACATGTCCAAGGTTCGCTGTGTGAATGGAGATGTTGCCTTACCCAACATTGGTATTGAGCCTATTGAGTGGGAGGAGCTATGCAACAACATTGATGCAGTTTTCCACTGCGCTGCAAGCGTATTGCATACGGAGCACTACAGGAAACGGGATTCGAAAAAGGACATGCGAGCTGTTAATGTGGGGGGAACCAAGAATATTTTGGAATTCGCATGTACGGGTAGTAAGCTTAAACATGTGTACTGCGCTTCCAGTCTTCTTGCTGTGGCAACCGTGGACGAAGACGGTCGGATTTCCGAAGATTGGCCTGAGATCAACGATTACGATGGTGTAACAACGCTCGCCTATCCCATCACCAAATTTGTTGGAGATGTACTAATGAAGCAAGCTGTTCTGGAACGAGGGATTCCTGGAAAAGTGTTCCGGTTTCCGTTAATTATGGGTGATTCGAAAACTGGAAGATTTGTTTTGGACCAAAATCATTTCATGCAAAGATACATGTTCATTCTGAAGCAGGGAATAATGCCAAGCATTCCGTTTCCATGGGCAATGCTTCCAGTGGACATTTGTGCGTGGGCGTCAGTTCAAATATTTTTCAATCCAAATGCTCCTGACGATATATTCAATGTATCGAATATCACTCCAGCTCCAGAACAAGAGTTTGTTGGAGTCGCTGAAAAGTTGGGCTACAAGGTGGAAATTGTGGAGTACGGTGAATTTAGCGAGAAAATAAGGGAGCTCACTCCAGACGACTCCCCGTTTGCTATTTTTAGGGATTTTTATCGAAATGATGAAGACTTTTTATCGCTTTACAATACAACACCAGTGCTACAACAGTATATTGTGAATGGAGGTTCTGATGAGAACTTTAAGGTTAGTAGGAAAATTGCTGGTCTGCTACCAGAATTCTTTGAAAATATTAGACCATGTATGGATCATGTTTATCGTGATATGTTATTTGCTAAAAACCAAGGATGGTTTAAAGAATTTAACATTTGATTAAAAAAGAAATGAACAATATCATTGTGTTTGTGTACATTTTTGAACATTTAAATAAATAGGATACTTAAAATTTCACTCTATGTATTTACGTTCTAAACAATATTTTAAAGTAGGGTCTGATATTAAATCATAACTGAATATTTTAGTTTATGATTGCATGTAAATTTTTATGTAATTTAAATGAATAAAAGAACTTGGAGGGGTTTAATCGTAATTAATTGTAATTTACAATTTGTAAAAATATCTTATTGGCACGAAATGACAAGTTACCTCAAAATCTTGAAGTTCAACGTAATTCTTAGTTGCGATGCGACAGACACAAATCTAATCGAATTTTGACAAATTAAAATCCAATCAATATTGATTTGACTGGGGTGTATACTAGCAACAGGTACTAAAACATGATATCTGAGGCTGTGCACAGGGGGAACGAGAGAGGAGCTCGTAAATTTTCAGCGTGAAACCGATTGCTATACAATGCGAACTAAAAGTATTGTTATTTCAACTCATTATTTAGTTTTAAAAAAATCGATGAGCAATACGCATACGTATCGTGCGCATCTAAATCAAAACATAACATATACAGAGTTCTGTATCCGTATAATCTATAAAAGTTCGTTTGCCTACAGTACACCCGCCGAAAAAAATCCCAGTGATTTTATGGTTTAAACGTTATATACTTGATAATACTGTTGGGAAATATGTAACTATCTAATTATAATCTTCAACCAATTTAAAAATTGAAAAAAAACTGTTCTCAGTATTTTCGTATTTTTTTGCAAACAATGTACGCTTTCCTCTAGTATGCAAGCTACCAAATTGTGGACAAAGAACTATGCAGAAACTCTATTGTCATCGTGTGACGGCACATTTTATCGCATTTTTACGATGACATGGCATGACAATATTTCAAGACATGGTATAGCAACTTTCGTTTTATGTATTTTTTAGTGATAGCGACGGATCTCTAAAATTCGCTCTTCTTTTTGGATTATTCCAAAGTTTATTGTAGCCAATAAAACGATTTCCCTATTATTGTTTTATTTTATTTTGATCACGATTCTATTCGTATACAGCATTTTGGAAAGACTATTAAACTTGGCGCTGAGTATTTCTAATTGGATAACGAGTTACTTAAAGTTGTTACTGTTTTCTATGTGAATTAGTTGATTGAATTATTTGCCTAATGAAAATTTTATGTCGTGGGTTACTTTTTATAGGAACGAAAGGAGGCTAATCATCTTTCATCATCAATCATCATTATCATCCATCTAATTAACCGAATCGCCAATTTAACATGAACAAATGATAAACTAACAGATTTCAACTGTGGCATATTAGAAATGAAATTGAAAGGTAACTGATGTAACATGTATTTCTGAGTAACATATGACAATTCCATTAAAGAAAGCAATGAATCTTAAAAATAAGACTGCAGTATCTTTGTGATTAATAATTAAAAATTATTTTTTTAAATGTTGTTTTATATACAGTTAATTAAAAATTATTTTTTTCCACAACTAGTCCACCCCAGTGACGAATGACACTGGCACAACTGACACATTCCTTTAACAATTAAGGTAAACTCACAATTGATACACATACCTTTATGAACACAAATATATTTGTAGAAGATTCAGCAGACAAATTATCCATATTAAGTTAATAACCCTGATTAGCCATACTTCACCCAAATATAAAACTCATAAATTACAAAAGTTCCTCGTAACAAAACAAATTCAAATATGGAATCAATCTTCATTACAAAATGTTTCTTCAATTATGATGAAAGCTGAATATAAAGCGAGCTCAATTCCATGGCGACCTTCTGCTGATTTTCAAAAAGATTTTGATACTCCTTCGATTCCAAAATCTTGTCACTAGCAGTCTTCAAATAGCTATAAAAATTAAAACAAATGATTAGAAATCGATCATTCTACAAAATACATTTTTTACAAATAAACTTATTTTTTTACCTCTGAAGTACACGAACTCCCTTGTCCCTCAAATACTTCAACTGATTTACATTCTTCCTCCCATACAAAAATAGATTCAGCCCGCCTTTCACACTGAAGTAATCAAAATCTGAACTTTCCTTCGCCATAATAATTCCCCCCATCGCATTTTCCAATTCAACCACTTTGTACTCCCGAGCCGCTATTAACAGTTCCAAGGCCACATCACAACCACCCAAAGCTCCACTCACCCTCCCACAGTAAATGTACTCCAGGAACGTCTCCACACCTTTCTTGCTCATCCTCGCCATTTCCAATTTCCAATGTCCTTCCATCATCTTCCTCTTGTCTTCCTTTAACATCTTTTTAAACTTGTCACGAAGAACTGGGCTTTTATCAACAAGGAACACTCGATGACACCTCACAATCTCTCTTGAACCTCCCCCGCATCCAATCTCCACATCCGTAAAATCTCTATCTTTCAACATCCTCATATTCCCATCCAAATAGCCATAAACAAGGTCAACTCCCTTTTCATTTAAACTGATTTTGAAACTTGTCTTAGAATAAATAAATCCGGTTCCTTGCTCCGACCACTCCAAAATTTTACGAGGAATTTGAAGAGGACTGTCGCAACCAACTCGATGTGACCTTACGCAATAAAACATTTGTTCTTCCTTACATTTAAAAGTAACCAAAGATTTTGGGGAAACTGGAGAATTCTCAGTTGGCAAACGACACATGGAGAACTGGACACTAAATTCAACGTTAGCAACGTCAATTTCCTCATTTAATCGTTTGAAAACGTTGATCTTTGATCCATCAACAGATTTAGTAGAAAGCCTGAGATAACCATCCCGAGAGTTTGGGTCGTTGGAAATGACTAGTTCCAATTTCATGTCTTCCAGTTCGAAACTAAAACAAAATTAAAATTAAATCTATTGAAAAATTTCCAAATACTCCAATTTTTGTTTTAAAAGATAAAATAAATAGAGAAAAATATTAGCCGTTATTACTTAATTTCTTTCTTTGTTAGCCTCATTTCCAATCTTGTCGCAAAACGTTGAGCGTGCTCACTAGCGTGGACATCGACATCACTGCAAATTGATCTGGTGACCACTGGCATATTGGATATCGTCAAAAGTGTACGATCAGGTTCATTTTCTTGAGAATCTGAAGAGTCGTCACCATCAGAGTCTGGATCACCATAACCATCTCTGGAATCATCAGAGCCTTTAGAATCATCAGAGTCACTAGAATCACCATTGTCACAGCTATCCTCATCCTCTCGCTTGATCCTCATCCTCTCATCCTCAGTTTCAAGATTCTTGATGTAGGAATTGAACCTCTTAGTCTGGGAAAATGCTTCAGAGACTTCAATTATTTTGACCTCCTCTTTTACAAGATACACCTCCATTTTACATGCAATTGTTCTTTGATGGAAAATAATTAAAAACTTTGATAGAAGCAGGTATTTTCTTGAAAAACGTGTTCGTCTAAAATGGCTACAATTACATAAGACCGTGTAAAAAATTATTGAACAAACAGATCTGACCAACAAATTAGTTCTACATATTTCGAAAACCACTTGTCTCGTGAAAAAGTAACAAGTAAACGAAAACAAAACGTAATTTCTATGACGTACGACCAAACCAAACAAAATGCTAATCTGCTTGCTGCTGCTAGCTTTCCATTTTAAATGATCAGGAAGCTCTTGTTTACGTACAATAGGTGGATAAGTAGAATCCATCAAACTAAATGTTAAGTAAATGCAAAACTAGAAAAAAAGTCGAGCTTCACAATATTTTTTGCTATCCGGCTTGTTGTAATTTGTTGTACTCTGAACCAAGCTTCTCTTACCTCCGCTCGCTCGCTGCGAAGCGTAGCTCCGCTTTGTAAGAAGCGACGTATTGTATGAAACTATAAAGGCCAAGGTAAGCGCTGATTTGGGATATTTTTCGGTGGAAGCCGTTCTGGCTCTATTTTTGTTAGCGTCAGATATAGTAGGACTTAGGCACTTGAGGGACAAAGCTATTCGTGTATTTCGCACTTCATGAATGAAGGTTTTTAGTTTTCAGTGAAGAAAAAATTTTCTTTCAGAATTGCTCTAATTTTTTGAATAATTTGTGTTTTTGAGCTACTGCCAAGGATTAAATACAGGAATTGAAGAATGACTTAAAATTCTTTTATTTATAATTAAAAATTTCTGATTATCCTGTCTGCAGCTGGTATCTGCCTACTCCAAAACTATAACAATTTTTACTCAACTTTCAACCAGTTTCAGCTCAGGTCAAGATTCGTTTACTCTCTGAATTGATTTTTTTTACTTTTAGAATTTCGACATAAGGGTCCCCCATTATGATTTTGCGTGACCAATGGCCCATTCCACCAGTTTACTTGAAAAGTGACAAGCAAAGGTCCGTTTCGTAAAGAGGAGCATCGTCATTTTTCCTAATCTCACTGTGATTTTTCAAAAGCCTAAAATGCACACATTTATTTTGCATATTAATTACCTGCAAAGTGTAGGTACCATTACCATTAACTCAATTTAATAGTATTTTAACAATGGTTACCATAGCAGCATGATACATTTTACTCCAATCTGTTATATATATGACTTTAGTCAACAAGCGGTCGGTCATATCATCATCATCATCAGTGTCTGTCTTTGTCCGTCTCTACTTTCCTGCCTCTTCCTATTCACCTATTGTACATTGTACTACATAAAAAAGTTTCCCTTTTTACTTTCTGATGGGGAAATGTATATTCAATCAACGACTCGCTGGCAGTGAACCCCTCAGATCGTCCCCAAACTTTTTTCATGGATAGAGGGTGGCCTGGAGGT
>JAQFXM010007063.1:0-12387 GCA_034693345.1 Entomobrya multifasciata | reverse complement strand
AGATTCCGAATATATCGTCCAATTTTGATTTTTCTTTGATTTGATACGGCTACTTAATTTAATCGTTACAATGGTTTATTTGTATTAGAATGATTAGTGATTAGTATAGAGTGCATCGACATCTTATAATATGGACCAGATAAGGTGGCAAATATCATTATAGTTTTGGGTAGCGACTAAACTTAAAGTTTTGGAACTCGCATTAAAAATCTACGATAATTATAAGAAGTATAGGATAAAGCTGAACATGTACTAAAATTTACAACATAAAATAATTCTCATACTACTTTTGTACTTAAAGTCTCACGCCCCTCTTGTCATTGGAGCTACTGGTGTGGCACGAGAACCTCCTGTGGAACTGGCCTGTAGCAGCACAATTTCCATTGTGAAAATTACACTCACAACCACTAATATAAATGATCTAGTGATTATGAAGCAACCAAGACCAGATAACCCAAGGGGTCCCGTTCCAAGCATTCTTTCCAAACGCTCAACCTGATCAATAAAAATTGTAAAAAACAAACTGAGTACGACATCATTTAAATGGATAGCGAATAAAATAAATCAACTGTGTATATGAAGCTTTAAAATGGACAAAGGTCAAACTATAATGCATTATATCTCACCTCTTTACAGTACTCTACGCTTGAACATTTCTGTATGGGAACAGAAATTTGGTGGGCGTATTCATTTATCTTTGAAGCTGTAAGACTTATGGCCATAGTTCGAAATATGAGATGAAAAAATGACCATGTTGAAGTTAATGATTCAAGAAGAGTACGATCATTTCCTGATGTTAACCCTTGATGCAACTGTAATGAAACATTAGTCAAAAATGAATGTAAGAAATGAAGCTGTATAATAACCTCAGATATTACCTTCAAGCAAATTAAAAATATATTGATTGTGTACGACAAGAAAATGAACGGAGACAGAAACGTCTCAAACTCGTCCAAAAGTTTACACATGATCAAATGATCCCTCCGAACGTCAGCCCAAGTGATACCTTCAAATTTAAGATGTAACATACATATATGTACACTGTACACTTGTATGAATCAAGTACGATAATCGATGAATAAGTACAAATAAGTAGTTTTTATGCTGACCATCAAGTTTAAAATGACAGCGATTTTCCACTGAAGGCACCAATTTCTTATCGGTTTCCATCAAAAGAGCTTTAAACTTGAAGTAAAGTGCTCTAGAGAAAGCTATTATTAAAATATCAGCAAAGTTCCATACATGAACGGAGATCCAATCGCAGATTAGTAATAGCACAGCTAGCGCCGGAGTAAAAGTAACATATATGGCCCAAAATGGGTGAGATCGTGTAAAGTAGATTTCCAATGCTGAAGTTTGCGTTGAATTTTCTAAAAAGGAAGTCAAAACATAAGCAAACGCAATATGCACTATGCACCATGCACATAAAAAATAAGAAATATTTTAGAGCGTATAAAGTAATTGAAAATTAAATACCTTCAGCACTATTGTTATTGCCTTGTTTCATCACGCCAAATTCAGTTAAATTTTCCAATACTGTTTCAATAACGGCCGACAAATAAATTATGGAGGCCAGCATACTTATGTTTCGAAATAAATTGGTGTCACTCTTCCTAATTTTAAGATCGCTAGAAACTTTTCTCCAAGTTGAAAATATCGTGACCATTTTTTTAGCCTTCGCTTGAAAGAAAATGCAGCTAAAAATGCGTTGCAAAAGTCTTCAGTTAAATTCATAAATATATTTGTAAGGAGTCATTTGTGTAATAGTTATTTTTTGGCAATACATCAAAATCACAGATAAGTAAAAGAGGGGTCTCTGCGCTGATACCGCTAGATCCACTGCATTTCCTCCACCTGTCCCTGCAAATGTACGACCTAAATTGAAAACACTGAACATGACGTTGATGGATAATAAAGTAGTTAAAATGACTGAAGTAATGGCAGCGGAAGTGTTCCATCTGAAAATTCATAATAATGTGTAAATTACATAAAGACAAAATGAAGCAAAGGACCACATTGTCTTGAATTCTCAATGAAGAAAGTTAATTTTAGAAAAATGCATTTTGTATTACTTATATATCAACCGACCAGAGGTATTCCACAAACCAGTAATTGGAATAATTCCTGTTAACCTGCCGAATTGCAAAAGGGGCTGAATACAGGAAAAGAAATCGTCTTCATGTATGGATGATACTGCAACTTTTGCATCTACAGTTTTAGCTTGAGTGGTTCGGGTGTTATATTCACTGGATTGTTGAATGTAAAGTAATTTAGGGTTGATGATTCCTACTAAAAAGGTTTTGACCATTTTAATCTTCATAAAACAAAAGATAAGGTTGTATATCGGATATAAATAAAAAACTTACTCTTCATTATTGAATACAATGTAAGCAATCGAAATGGGAATTCAATTTAGTCTGTTCCAAAAATTGTTGAGGTGGTCGGTGATTTGTCTCTTTCTAATAACTGGTATTTTAAATTTTAACTATGTTTGCCCGACCTTCCTTTCTGCATACTTCAATTGAAAAGAAATTGAAGTTGAACTCATGAAAGCATTTTTATTTTGTTCTGGTGACAGCAATATTTGCTCACCTGTCATATATAACAGTATGAAAATGAAAGGAAAGTGACAGGGATCGCCTATTTTTCTGTTTTATTTTTGCTCTTGTATTTTTTAAATATTGAATGCGTGTAGTGTTTTTACTTAAACTTAACAGCAAAACTTTATGTTATAAATAGTTTTCCCTTATAACTGAAACAAAGTGGTGCAATTCAGCTATTTTCACACAAAAGAAATCTGTCAAATCGAGGAGTGCCTCCAAACACAAAAAACATACTTCAGCAAAACAATGCCAAATGTTGTCAATGTCAATTCATAAGAGTCCACTAATGGCTTTCTTATCTCAAGAAATTCCCACTAAACTAAAGAAATATTTTTTGTTTGACTGAAGTGAAGGATACTTATCCAAGAGTGAGGTTTCCGTTTTGAAGTAGAACAACTTCTAATGTGAAGATGATGCTTATAACCTGTGCACCATAAAAACGTCACAAAAGCATGAGGATATATGAAGAATGGAAATAGTTTCAACAACAATATTTCATCACATTCAAATGACTAATCCCCAAAGCATAATACCTTCATTAGAAACGACCGGGTAATGATGAAACAACCACTTCCGTTAATTCCAATTATCCGGGTGCTTAAATATCGTTCTAGTCGACGAACCTGGATAAACGCCAATAGTAAATGTAATGAAACTGTGCATCAAGAAAACGTAATGAATGTCATAACTTTCATGAAAAACCATTACCTCATCATCATACTCATCAGGGTGACAGTACTGGGTAACTTTGAATGCTCTGTGTGCCTCCTCACTCATTAGGGCTGCCATCATGTTTACTCCCACTGCTCGACCAATAAGAAGGATCAATGACCAGACTACGTAAACCTTATTTATTAGGGTTCTCTGTAACGGTCGGGGTGCAAGACCTTCGTAGCACTTCAAACAAAATGTCAATCATAAACATTAATTTACCAAAATGCTTGGTAGGACAGCATAGCAAAACGTTATGAATGTGACATTATTTCATACCTGTCGACAAATGAAGAAAATATCTGTTGTAAACGACAACCAAATTATTGGAGCCAATAATCGGTTTGCTTCCTGTAATAATTCCGATATCAATAGAAAATTAGCTCGTATTTTCATCCATGACAGAGACCCTCTTCGTATGCGTATTATTGAACCATGCACTTCCGTTCGACTTTCAATAAATCTATTCAAAGATCTAAATTTTCCATACAATGCTCGACTCATCAAGATCAAAAAGAGATCACTAAAATTCCATGCAAATGTTGCAATCTTGTTAATTATCAGTAAAGCAAATGTGATTGATGGTGTATAGTCAAAGAATGGATAGAAATATTGATTTGAATTGTAGTAATCAAATAGAAACTTTGAGAAGCTGAGTGATCCTAAAATTAAAATGATGAAGATAAAAAATATGCACGACAAAATGGGGTTAAGTGAGACATGCATAAAACACAATGTAAATTCAATAAAAACTGACTTCGTCTTTCGTCCTCCATTGCATGGAAATGGTAAAGAACATTTTCTCCGATACAATTTACCAATAGAATTGCTGTAATTATGTTTACATGCTTGCTAATGGTTTTGTCCGATTTAGAATATTCTGTAAGAGTGTATGAAGCTGCCGACCACTTGTCAAAGTACAGACAAAGGTGTTTGGATTTGAACAGAAAAAATGTACAAATCAGAGATCCGACCAGGTAAAACCACACTCCAGAAAATACAAGAATTAGCTCTCTGATAAATAAGAAAAATTAAATTAGACCATGAAAATATGTAGAAATATTTATGATACGCTTATAGTAAGGTAAGGTGATTACCCAACAGGGTAACTTCCTTTGGCTATCAAGGTAGCGAAATGATGTCCAATGAAAAAGGTTTGTGAGTACAGTCCAATCGCTACTAGTATTGATATAAAAGTGCGGAGATGCAGCCATCTGAGGAATTTTTAAAAATTCAAGAGTTTTCAAAACAAAATTACGAATTTCATAAGTGACATGATAGTAATATTGGTGGGATGTGTATTTGTGTATTACGAGAACTTATGCGTCCCTGAAGTAAGTCCCCGCATGGGAATCAAACCAAAGCATGCACCAACCCCTAAGGGTAATCGTAACGCTTCGAACAAATCATTTCCGTGTTTTGTACAAAGTATTTGCCCTTTCCATGAAATCAGGCTACCCTTTTTGGAACATTTTGTGAAATCCATATCTTCGTAACTTGCCTTTAAAAATATGCTGTGGGAATAGCTATATCACAATTTATTACTAATCATGAATAATATATATGCTATCATGTATGCATTCAACCAGTTCAGTAGGGACAATGAATACTAAATGCGATTTTATAATAAAAAAGACAACGCACTATATGCATTATACATAAGTTGGTAAAAATAAAGTTGAAAAGTAGGGATATACTTGTTGTGAACTGTTGATGATGCAAATAATGAAGTTTTGCCAGGATATTTGGTATTGGTGTATCAAGAAGTGTATATTGCTTTAACTTTGGCTTGAGGACTTACAAAATATCATCACAATTGGTGAAAAAATTGGGTTTGTCTTCTACTCAAGTAGCAGGTGTGTCTTAAAAAATGTCAGCAAAGTAGTCTCAAACAAATAGCGTTGTTCCCTGAAATATTATTTCAACTTTTTAGAATAAAAAGTAAAGTTGCAGTAAAGGTTATCCGGACAAGTTTAGTGTTTCTTTAAGCACACACAGCCATTTAAAAAACGTACTTACGCAATCATGTCACACAAACATCCATTTTTGCATAAGTGTGTACACTTCAACATTTTAAGCCATGAAATTTATCAGCTTTATGTTATTTAAATGCTTAAATGTTTATGGATATGTGTGTGTTTCACATAAAAATCGATAGAAATTAAATTAGTAAATATTTTGGCATCATAATAATCACAAGCATAAACAATATAATTGTTTGGTCATAGGTTGCGCAAGAGCTGAAACAAGGCAAGTACATATTGCTAAAGAGTCCTTTTTTACTGGAGCCAATTTTTTGTAGTCGTAAACTCACAAGTAAACCACAGTAAAAAGGGCCAACAATTATTACTAATACAATTTTTTTGCAGATGAATGAATTCTGTTCTGTATGACAGAAACGTTATGTTTTTTTTGGCGATACAGTGATTAGATTACCACTTTGGTGATGGGTGCCCCATTACAAATGTATTAACATTGAGGAGCATGCATGATTTCAGATGGCTGTTGCAACTTGAAGTAATATTTTTCGGAATATCACTATTATCGATGCTCCCCACGAAATAGCACAGACATAACACAAACATATCATGAAATCTGCAGTTTTATTTCATAGTTTCATCTTCTTTCATGGTCATCTCATTAAAGATTGAAAACAGCGAATATGATGGTAAATATTTCGCATTCTCTATTCTATATTCCAGACTCCTTGCTGAGATAGATTTATTAAGTACACTTGTGAAGTTGAGATTTCTCATCAATGTTAAATTAACAATGAACAGTGAGAATTCTCACAAAATATTTTGCAGATTATGTGTTTAGACTGTGATATACCCCAAAACACTTTTTAAAGCGTCTTACGTGCATCATCAGCAAAAAGAGCAAAATGAAGATGTTGGATGGATGGATGGAGATGCTTAAGCAATCATCAACAATTGAGAAGCATATTAAAATGTGAACTTGAATGTTTTCCACATGAATGCATGAAATGATGTTATAAAAACTAAGTTTTGGTCATTTCATAAAAGATTTGCACATTTGTGCTGATGAAAGATGTTCAGTTGCAACTTGCATGGCTTCCGCTACCAATGCATGTGAATTTTTCCCTTTAATGACCGGCAACAATTTTTCTCAAGACAAAATTTCCACAAAATTTTTAATTAAAGGGCCAGCACCGCTGGTCTACAGGATATCATCATGTATATTGAGCTATCAGTTTCGTTTGTATTATTTGTTGTGTCTCTTGCAATATATCTGAAAATTCGGTCAAATAGTAATAGCATCACAGATAAACATGGAACCAGGAAATTACAACGCTTACCAGGTTAAGTATTAGTAACATATAGGTCAATAATTTAAAAGTATCCAGATGTCAAGTTAATTTTTGTAATATTTTTATAGGTCCAACGCAAATTCCTTTGTTGGGCAGTCTCCCCAGTCTTTTATACAATATTGGAGGAAGCATGTTTGAAAAATCGTCGTTTGAACTTTTGGATATCCTGAAGAAAACATGGGGCAGCCCAATAGCACTTCGTTTGGGCAGTTTTAATGCAGGTTTGTTTTAAGCTCATTTTTATTCAGTTTTATATAAAATGTAAAATTAATTAATTATTTGTGAGGGTTCATTTTGGAATATATGTAGTTTTGATCGACGATATAAAAACAGCACGAAAGCTGATGATGTCAGAAGAGTGGAGTAATAGGCTTGATAGTAATCCTATTTGGTATGCAAGATCCTTCGATGGCCAATATGGATTGCTAATTTCAAACGGAGAGAGCTGGAAAGAAATGAGGAAATTTATACATAAAACTCTTACGAGAAATGGATTTGGAAGAACAAGGGCTTTGGAAATGATTCATGAAATTGAAATTTTAAATTTTTTCGATCATCTTGATAAACTTCGTGCAAGTAATCCTGGACAGGTTATCAATATGCAGGGCTTGTTCAATGTATCAACTTTCAATATTTTATGGAGGATGATGGCAGGATCCAGATTTTCATACAATAATGAAGAGATTATTCGCATGATGAAGCTATTTGAAGATATGGCACGGAGGGTGCATCCTCGTGAGATGGGATTTTTGGCATTTCCGTGGCTAAAACATTTCCCTTCCCTTTCTGGATATGATAAATTCATTGATAATCATAAGAAAATGCAAAACTTTTTCTTTGTAAGTTTGTAAACTTTGGATGTAAAATCTTTACTTTATCTTGCGCACAAGTCTAATTTTACAAAAAATGTTTACAGAACATAATTACCGAGCGCAGAAGAAATGGAGAGTACAAAGAAAAACAAGAGACATTTATTGACGTTTTTCTGCAAGAGATTGATCGCCATAAAGAAGAAAAAATTACACCAAATTATTACACAGGTAAGTTTTAAAGACCAAAGTCAATATATGCTATTTAGACAAGACAAGTTTTTAAAAAACTTCAGAAAAACTTTGTATCATTACTTGGGTTTTTAAAAATGATTGCTTTTTTAAAATTCAAGACGAACAATTTGTGATGGTACTGGTGGACTTGTTTGTGACTGGCTTCAATCCAACCGCATCGTTCCTTGAGTATGGCGTGATGTTTATGATCCTTCATCCCGAGATACAAAGAAAAGTTCATGATGAAATTGATACAATAATTGGAAGAAAAATTCGTTTCCCTTCAATAAACGATACTGATAAGTGAGCCTATTAAAATATATATAGAGTATGCACAATGTACAAATATACATATTTATAAGAATGATTTTTATACATTTTTTGTTCTTTAGGATGCCTTATACTCAAGCAGTGTGTCTAGAAATATTTAGACACGTTACATTTATTCCACTAACCGCAAGATCAGCCACCAAAGACACTCATATTGATGATTACTTTGTCCCGAAGGTAAAACATTTTTAATATGCGTACTTCATGGATTTTATCGATTTCGCAATTTAAAAAAAAAATTGATCTCCTTAAAGGTTTCTATCATATTTGTGGTTTCATGTAAATGACTTACTGATGATTTTCGTGAAAAATTTCAGGGAACAATCGCAGCAATTAACCTGTACGGAATTCACCACGACAAGAAGGTATGGAAAAAACCGAACGATTTTATACCTGAGCGATTCCTTGATGAAAATGGAAGAATTTCTGCCGACATGCAAGATAATTTACTGTCATTTGGAGTTGGGAAGAGAGTTTGTCCAGCAGAAGTTTATGCACGTGTTTCTACATTTACATATTTCACTTATCTAATGCAAAAGTACACTTTTGAGTGCCCATCTCATCAAACCCCAGATCCGACACCAAATGTTGGAATGGGAAACTATCCAAAGCCTTTCCAATGTGTTATTCGAGAAAGACAGTTGGTCTCATCGACATTGATAGCAGATATGACCTCAGGAAAACGCGCAACAAGTTACAAGGAAGAGGATGAAGGCACTTTTGTTTGAAATGGATTATTGTTGTATTTTGTATGCTCTAAACCGTTATGTATTACAATGCCCCAAATAAAAATGAATGGCAATAAAATAGTTAATTTTCATGGATTTTTAATAGTTATATCGGTTTAAAACCACTTTATACTTTCAGTCAATAATACTAAAAACTATTTATCGATAACATGAAAATAATAATATTCATCATTTATGCACACAATGTAACGATTTCAGTTTAATGGCAAGTTTAGATCAATCAAGCTTAATGTAAATAAATTTGTAAATCTATCTTTTAAATCTAATAACAAAGTAATAATCATATTTGAAACACATTACACTTCAAATCCCAAGAATCATGGAATTCAAACCATCATTTTCAACTTCAACGGAATCAGGATTAACTTCTTTTGTTAACGTTGCATTTTGAAAACGACTTCCATTGCCTTGCAAATCACCTTTTTTATCATTCGAAATAGATTTGTTTGCGTGAATATGCATAACATGTCTTCTAAGAGAAAGGGTGTTACTGAAATACTCTCCACATTGAAGACACTTTGGCCTACAAATCTTAATAGAACATTTTTCCGCATGCCTTTCCCTACTTTCCTTGGAACGAAATTTCCGCCCACATCTAACACAAGGATAAGTACGAGGATTGGTATGCATATTGTAGACATGATATCGTAAATTTTTTGCGGTTGGGAAAACTCTATCGCATTTACCGCACTTCATATCCGGTACCTTATCGTGCGCTATTTCAATATGTTCGTTTAATTGTTGTATAGAGGGGAACCAACCACCACATCTTTTGGGACAGGGATGTGTGCGACCTAATTGTGCTTTGTAATCGTGTGCTGGAGAATTCTTCAAATGTAGTTCCAGCTCTAAAGCTGATGTGGATTGGAATCCACATCCGGCACACATAAAATCAATTAATTGGTCAGATTTAGTGTCACACACACTGATCATTTTAGTGTCATATTTATTTGATGACCTAAAATGGGAAATGCTATCATTTAAACCGTTTGGATTACTTTTTGACATGAAACTGCAAATATTTTGCTTCTTATGATTCTGTAGACCGTAATAGCGGCGAAATGCCCTTGAACAAATGTCACATCGATAACTCTTTAACTTATTAATTGCGAAGTAGTTTTTACGACCACCCCGAGGAATAATTAATTTAGCGAACTCTGCATTCTCCTCTTCTAACTTTTGAAACAAAGGATCCGCTTTAATAATAGAATTAATATAACCTACGTCTCTTAATCTATCGTTCCAACTATGAATTTTCTTTGAAACCATATCTCTAATTTTAGACTCATCCCATTCCTTCCCATTGTCAGCTTCTATGTCATCCTCATTGTTATCAGAATCAATGCTGCTAATTTTTGTCTGTTTGACATGAATTACTAAATCATTTTTTGTCATTTATTTTAGAAAACTCTGAAAATGTTTCAAGGTTCTCCCCTTTGATATGAACAGTGCCTTCTTCAGTTACAACAATTTTATCAAACAAATGTATGCTTTCCAATTCAATGATTCTTTCTGTCTTTACTTCTGCAATTTCAGGATCACCATCTTTCTTTGAAAAATCCTTTGCTGTTACTCGTTTGTATTGAACAAACGATACACCAGAACGTTTTCTTCTCATTAGACCTCCTGTTTGAACACAGATTTTATTGTGTCTTATCAATGTATCGAATTTCGTAAATGCCCTTCCACAGTTTGTGCATTTAAGTTTGTTCTCCTCTATATGTCTGCCAACATGTCTTTCAAGAGGATAATAGTTACCTGCTTTAAAATTGCAGCCCGGAAATCGACATAAAAACGGGTTATCTTTAATGTGCACTCCAACAAAATGTTTCTTCAGACCATGATGGGTGGAAAAATAACTTTGGCATACAACACACTGCATTTTTGAATCATTACTAAACGCCTTGATAAACTTGTCTTTCGAATGACATTCCATGTGCCTCTTCATCCAAGTACGATGCATAATTTTTTCACACTTTGGACAAGATATTCTATCAGACTTATCATAGTATATTTTGTTAGGCTTTCCTGATGGTTTTAAGTTGCTTATTTTGACCTTCTTTTTCTTAAGAATTTTGAAGTTTTTAGTCTTTTTATCTTCATCAATTTCATCATCGTCGTCGCTTATATCTTGAAAATTAGTCTTGGCTTTTAAGGATGTGACACGGGAGCGTTTTGAGTATGTGATAATATTATTCAGATCCACTCCACCATTACTTATACCCCTTTTCCTCCCTCTGTGGGATTTGACATCCTGGCGACGTTTATTCTTAAGATTATCACGGAGCCTAAGTTCATCTTCATTTTTCATTCGCTGAATATCCACCGTCAGGCCCGGAAAGGATATGTGAATGAATCCTTGGAAAATATCGGAGTTGTTCTTCACACCAGCTTTTGTGTCCTTCAGTTTTGAACTAATATAATCAATCACACACAGGACAAGTTAATTTAAGTCAATTGACATTTCATTTAAAATTAAAACTCATTCATTTCATCTACAACCGCTAATCAAACTAGTGTTTTACCTCAGACATTTGACATTATGGACACGCTTTGCCGTACTAGTTTCCAACAAAATGAAACCACTGCATCTCTGACACTGCAAAAATTTGGACTTTGCCATGATTGATTGCCACGAATGACGCACAAGTACAAAAATGAGTAGTGTTTAATGTTTGATGTTACACAGTTCTTCAGAAAGACTCACTTTTTAATCAAAAGTTTTAATGGAGTTTGACAGAAATGTAAATTGATTATTAAAAATCGTCTATGATATTCACGTATCAATTTTTCCCGACATTTTTTTTGTGCGTTTGAATTTGAAAGATGCAGATGCATTTTTGTCATCAATCCCAAAGAACTTGTTTCAGTTGAGCAGCTGCTTAACTCAGCTGTAAATCTAAAAGCATGTGCATTGAACATTGGACATGCAACGTGCATGCACTGTTCGGTTCGGTATTTGTTTACTAAGCTTACTATACTTTCACCGGCCACCGGTCGAGTTGAAACAAAGGAAGCCAAGCGTGCATGCAAGATTCACCATCAGAATCTAACATTCCATGAAACTTAAATTGATGAAATGATTTATGAGTGATTATGATAGTCTTAATTTTTCCAAAATCCCATGCGTAT
The DNA here is from genome assembly GCA_034693345.1 of Entomobrya multifasciata. Lineage (NCBI taxonomy): Eukaryota > Metazoa > Arthropoda > Collembola > Entomobryomorpha > Entomobryidae > Entomobrya > Entomobrya multifasciata. The sequence goes on along the minus strand of JAQFXM010007063.1, from coordinate 488 downwards.
TGTCATTTGTCATCTGTGTATGTATGTCATACAGACGATATGTACTTTCATGAGTAAATAATTGTTCATTCATTAAAATTCACAAGCGTTTTAACGTAATTTAACAGAGCTGATATTTTTTATTTAGTTAATGAAAACGTACGCTCAACGTTAATTTGAATTTACAGGAAAAAACAATCAGTATAATGAAGGTGGACTTTAAAAAGGGAAAAACAGTCTTGATCACAAAGAGAGTACACTTTGTGCTGATAACATCATAAAGTTGGTTCTTGTTTTACATAACAGCCAGGCACTTCAAACTCAAAATTCGTTTCTGTAAAAGAATAATCAATAATCATTTCGGAGGTTTCAGGAGTCTCCATTTTCACAACAGAATCATCAATGATCATTTCCGTTTCAGTCTCAATTTTTACAGCAGAATCTAATTCCAAGTACTTTGATTTTGTCTCTTTTCTAGTGTTATAACTAATTTTTCCAGTAGAAGTAAC
>JAQFXM010007062.1:0-12388 GCA_034693345.1 Entomobrya multifasciata | reverse complement strand
TTCTATAGGATTAATGGGAGTTGCAATATTTGGATTATTTGGTTTAATTCGATATGCTCATATGTTTACATCACTGAATGAGTTACCTCTAATGTTTATTATGTTCATGTCGGTTTTCATACCTTTTCAGATATATGGATTAGAATGTATTATTATAGATTCTTTAGTGGGAAGATCACTTAAGTTTAGAGATACTATTCTAAAAAAGGCAAAACGAACTCGATCAATTTATAAAACTGCTAGGTCTTTTACGCCAGTTACTATAAGATCGGGTGGACCGTTTTTTAATACTAATAAAAGCACACTTTTTGATTGGACAGATACACTTTTAAATCATTTGGTAACTGTCTTAGTAACGTTTTAGATTTATATCCTTACTTATTATTGATTTTGAATAAAAATGTTATGTTTCATATGTAGGGTATATGCAAAACATATAATCGTGTTCAAAATATACATTTAATGTTTAACATGCAAAATATATATGAGGACAAGATTTACTTGTGGTAATAAAGTATGTACTAATGTAATCAATGCATTTTAATATATTTTATGGTTTCTTAATTCAAATACAATTTTGTTATGACCTTAAAGTAATCATTTTTAAATAAAGCGTTCTCGGCTGATGTGGTGTATCTGTATATTATTGGGTTTTCTTAATATTAAACAAACACATTTACACTAGACATTGAAACTTTAGATTTTGATGTAATTTTAAATAAATCTGTTAAAAATAACATTAATTTGGAAAACATTCAAATGTGTTCTGTCTAAAGCTCTTTCATTATTTCTTTCCTGTTTCCGTATATTAGTCATTATAAAGCTTAATAAGAATTAACTTTGGAGTAATAACAATCAATAACTTAATAGTTTGTTCAAATATTAAGGTTTTTTTCAAATTGCACCTAATTAGCGAGTTTTATTGATTAATCATATATAATATTTCGATTACGTGTTCAAATACGCAAATAAAAAGGAGAACAAAGCAAAGAGCTTTAAATGGATTCCCTGTGGGAATATTTTGTACCCGTCCACTTAACGCTCATTAATTTTGGCATTAATATGTCAACAGTAATCATTTTATGGTAGTGAAGAAGTGATTTATTATTTTAACCTCAAACTTTTAAAAGCTAACGATAAAGGCCAAAAGGATTTTATACGTCTTCTTGTTGTTTACCTAAAATTATAAAAAATCAAAATAATTAAGCATTGATTTATGAGTTTAGGACTTGGTTCAGGTACTGTTTTTATTACAATTAAATATAATCTTCATAATCAGGAGAACACGGGGGTTAAATAACCCATAAATATCATTTTTATTTGGAGTTAATATATTTATAGCACAATAAATGAACACAAACTTCCTGGTTATAACATTTGTGAAAAATCCCAGGCAAAAAAGGGTTTTCAGAAGTAACATAAGCCGTTATTTCGAAATATTTTTTCCGAAGAAGATACAGAAATAACCGTTTCAACTTCTTTTCGTCGCACATTGCTTGAAATACTTACATGTTTTATAAGAACTAAAAAAACTTGCATTAAAACACGTTTTAAAAAACATCAAAAGGGCGGAGTTTAAAAAATATATATATGTATAACTAATTTTTTTGGTTTGGTAATTTAATTTTCAAAGTTTGTACTTCTGCGTTGTAAGAATAATAATAACTAATAATTTATTTGTACTTATTCTAGTCAAAAGTCAATATAATCCTAGAAGTCGTATAACTCTCTACATATTTTTTTAAAACCGCGACAACGCCCTAGTAGCCCGACATTTTAGTGTAAAAATAGATTCCAAACTGCGCGACTGAAGTTGGAATATGGATTTGTTAAGACTTTAGATAAAAAAGAGACAAGGCAACAATCTAGTATATCTGTAAAAAAGCCTGGAAAGCATTCCATTTGGTTTTACTGGATTATTACTGTTACAATTTTCTAATCCTCATTAGTTTCGACAAATAACAAATGTAAATTTATTTGAGTAGGCGTTTCTAATTTTTTAAGTTAAATGGTATTTTGTAGAAACATATGTTAACCAAACTTAAATTAACGTCGCTAGAAAAAATTGAAGACTTCTGCTCGGGATTTCTCACAAAATCAGGAATACTTTTTGTCGACGAAATATTTAGTTGACACTCGTAACGCGAGAAAATTATACTCTGTTGATTTAGTTGTGAGCTGTTTAGTAGCGACAAGCTATTAATTAATTACTCAAGTCTGGACAATTTTACGGTCACAATGGTTAATTGCAACGTTTTAACAAAACAGTCCAATGATTTAATGCTAAGCAAGCTGACAATTTTATCGCTAAAAATTTACGAAGCTTCTTTTGCAAAATTGTTTCCACTTATTTTAGACATAAAGTTGAATAATGGAAATTGTCAGTTATCAGTTCACAAGCCAACAAGGAAAACAATACCATGGATACTGAGCACTATTTTAATAGGTTTAGCTATAAATATAAGCATATCTCTGATGCTATTGAAAAAACTATTTTGGCCACAAACAACTGCACTGAATATAATGCAAATTGTGATTTCTCTGGTTTGGTTGGCTTCAAACTACTTTTTGTTTTTCTCCACAATCTCATTGTATTTCAACAAAGAGTCCATCCCGCATCTTAATTTGTTTATTCAAAACAAGCTAAAATTTCGTAAGAAAAAATCTTTCGTATTCGAAGTCCGTATTATATATTTTTCTCTTTTTTAATTGTAAAATAAATTTTTCAGGTTTTCTGAGAAATATCAAAAACGAGCGTGACTTTTCTGGCTGGCTGCTTCTTTTTTACATGATTTTTGCAAATACGTTTGGGTTTATGTTCCCAGTGCTGACGGAAATGGTAGATTTGAATCCAGTTGACCAAGTTCTCGTCAATTTGTTTTCAATTAGCTACGAGAAAAGCGTTCAGAAACTGTGTTTAAATTTTGTGTCATTAATTATAGCAGAGTGGGCTTTTCTCTATACAGTAAAATATATTTACCTACTTATGCTGATTACTGTGTTTTTGAGTTCGTCTACAAGATATTACCTTGAAACAATGATGCATTTGAGGTTATCCGATAGAAAACTGTTAAATTGTTATGATAATTTACAAGTTGTGTTTTGTTCAATGGATCGCTTAATAAGACAAATAAGTTTACATGCGATTACTTACTCGTTAGCAATTTGCACATGTTTTGCCTGGATGACTGTAAATTGCTTCAAAATTCTGCCAATTTCGTTAATGTTTTTATCAGCAACAGCATTTTTCGTAGCATTATGGCTGACACTATTAATTTTGGGCAACACTGGTTCCGTTAGAATTGAAAGTAGAGAAATTGTGAATCGTAAACGTTTGGAGAACTTCAGTTACAATAGACATCGTGTAAACTATTACTACAGAGTTAAATGGCTATCACAACGGGAGCTACAGCTAAGTTGTGGCAGACATTTTGCGATAGATAAACAGGCTTATATTAATTATGTGTGTGTTTTGAACGAATGTGTTACTAATGTTGTTTTACTTGTGATACCGTAATTGCTATTTGAAGATACCACTGATATGAAAAAAATACTAATAAAATTCAGATAAAGATTGAACCTATTTAAAACATGGCTGTATACTATTTGGTCACTTTACCGACTTTTAAATCATTCAAAAGTAAACAAGAATGCATTTTTATTGGATCAATTTGGTTGCAGATATCAAGGTATTGAAAAGCTTTTTGAAATAAATCTGTACAAATTTTGTTGCATTCAAATGATGACAGATAATAACTGGTGGTAAAGCTTTTGTAGTAATTGTTTTACAATATTTATAGTATATTAGTTATTTGTAAAACTTTTGAGAATTGTATTCATAAGAAATCATCAAAGGTATAAATTACTTCTTCGGTATTATAGGAAACTCAGACTTATTCCTTTAGGTAAAATGAAAAAAAAACCAAAGAGAATATAAAAAATCAACAAGAAAAACGAATGATAAGACAATTGTATAAAAGAAAAGTGATTGTGTAATACAGAGCATGAGTTTTACTGAAGGCATAACTCATGATTTTTAAGTGCCAAATGAATTTATATGAAAACCATTAGTCGCACGAATTTTAGCAAGGATAATATATAAAACACTCAGAAATATTTTGCAGTAAAGAAGTTTACAGTGGGAATATTCTGTACTTTTCCTAATTATACATACTAATTTCGGGATTTTTGCTTCCTTAGTAGTTTATTTTATGATCATAAGGCGTTGATTTATTACAAAAACCTCAAAATTATGATAATTTATGATAAAAATAGTTACGTCTTTTTAACCTTTAATAACAAAGTCTTTCTAAATTGATATTGTGTAAAATGTTTACGCTATCATGAATTCACCATATCGTAGGAAAAATAATCCAGCAGTAAATTACTACGTCAGACCTGTGAATAATGGACATGTAATTTTTTATTGACAATACCATCAGTTCACGGGAGCATATAAAACAAAAAAGCATGCAGTTTTTTTCGTGGAGCTGGGCTTCAGTTTCTATCTCTACCACATTGTTTTATGTTTCAAATCCTTTAAGTTTAATTGAATGCGGGCTTATGATATATCTGCTTCTACAATACATATGCGATCCTCTAACATCAGACTTTAGTAAAACTACAACTTTTATAAATTGATTACATTATTTAAAAAATCTCTTTTTTACTATTCGCTTTGACCTTAGCCTATAAACTAAACTAACAAAAAATTTTAAATGACGGATTGGCTTAATAGAAGAACTGTTTTGAAATGACTTAATTATGACCACTTTACATTCGGATATTCTGACTAATTCATCAAATTTTAAAGTAATAGAATTTTAGTTATGTCAATAATGTTAAAACACTTGTTTTTATTAAAAACAAAATTATTGTGTTATATGTTTTTAGTATAATTGTTCTGGTTTTGCGTTTTTTCAAATTATAAGTAATACATGAGTAGTTTAGGGAACAAATAATGATTTTTGCAATGGAATACTTAATTTTAGTTAAAGTCATCCCATTTTCGGGTGCGGCAGTGACTTATTTAAGTGTCACTTCTCATTTTTCCACTCATTAAAATTATAATAGACATTAAAGTTACTCAAAATATCTTTCAAATTAAAATCAAAGGACGAGTTGTGGGCATTTCTAGCTGAAATACATATCCAACTATTTCAAAGCAAAAAATCGATACACTAATAGTGCTAAAAAGCCAACTTTAGTCAGTATCGCCTCCAAAAAGACTAGACTTCTGGCCAAATATAATAATTTAAGGTGTATTATTTCTTATTCAAAGCCTTGGTAAAGAGAGCAATGTTTTATGTATAATTTCAGTGACACAAAAATGAATAGCAGATTGTTTTTCCTTCGGAAGGCCAAAACATCTTCCAGTAAAACTTCACGCGAAGAAGCGATACGTTCCTATATTAATTTAAACAAATCCAGAAATCGCCCACGTATTGCACCTGAGGATTTTAACTGCAATAGGAAGAATAAATACGAAGCATTTCAAAAATATTCTGAAAAGTCATGTGGACTTGATCACGAAAACGATTTATTTAAAAGCTTGAAATTTCTCCTTATTGTCGGTCGCCTTATAGGAGTGATTCCGTACTCGGGAGTTTTCAAATCGTCGTACACGCAGTTGTATTATAAGTAAGATATATTAAATAGTTCAGGTGTTAAAATTTATTTATCAAGTGCAAAATATAAAATCCTGATCTTCCCTATTTTAGCCCAAAAAGTCTTGCATCAATTACATCAATTTGCGTGTTTTCTGTACTGACACTAAACACTTTTCTTGGAATACTGCACTCCATTTATCTTCCCAAATTAAGTATATATCAGATAGCAAAATCCTTGTATGGGTCTTTAGTGTTGGTGTGGGTATGGTTCATGTAAAAATGTAAACTTTTTAGAATATTATTAAAATATATAATAACTATTTGCCAAATATTACCAAAAGTTTTTTTTCTCGGATAGATATTTAAGCTTCATCATCCATGGGAAAATTTTTCTTGGATTGTTTCATTGCTGGGCGACAACAAATTTACACTACAAACAGCGTGACCAAAATTTAAAACGAGACGTTGCAGCAATTACATTAGTGATACTAACGTCAGCTTTATTGGAAAATGGAATTTTGCACTTGGAATTTATTCCAGTTTTTGATTTTATAAGTGGTAAATTTGCTGTAATTTACATCTTTATAGATGAATCTTAACCAATTTTTGATCATGATATTTTAAAATTTTATAACCAGGTTCCAGGTTTGGTAATAATACAGTTGGAATGTCGGCTCTCGAAACGTATTATAGGAGATCCCATGATCACTGGGCAAGGATTCTTGGATTCCATGAAATAATTGCCGTGCTTGCATTTGTGCAGCACAAGTGCATGCTTTTGGGATGGAACTACATAGATATTGCAATTGCGGTCTTCTCAAGAGCAATGTATTTTAAATTTCAAACGCTTTGTAACTTGACAAATGAACACTTAGTAAAGAGAGCAAGTCATGATTACCATGTTACAGACTCAAATACAAGTGAGCTAGTAGAAATGTTTTTTGCAACACAAATCCAAAATTATATAAGTTAAAAATATAAAGTTTTTTCAGCCAAGAAGAACTGGACCCAGATTGCTTTGGATCATAAAAAATTGTGCACCCTTTTGCAAGAAATAGAATCGTTTTTTTCTCCACTTATATTTGGATCGTATGCAGTGAATATTTATTTTATTTGCATTCAGGTACTCAAACTTCAGTATTTGCAATATCTGTATTAGGCATAAGAAAAAATGTTTATTTTCATTTTTCAAATATAGCTGCTAGACGGATTAACATTGGAAATGTCTACAAAAAATATTATACATTCTATATATGCCCCATGGTCGTTTCTACATTTAATCATGAGGATTTATATAATTACCATTTGTGCGGCAAGAATAAATATGTATGCTCATCAGATCCAGAATGTTCTTCAGGAATGTCCAATGGAATATTATAAAGGCGAAGTACTATTTTGTAGATTACTTGACTAAAACATCATAGACTTTATTAGTAGTGGAATACTATAGTATTCCACTACTTTTATTGGTAATAGTATTGTAATGGTAACGTGCTATATTTTTTGAGCAGATAGCTAGATTGGATAAGAGAGTGACATCAGGACCAGCTATTGGTTTGACTGGATTGGGATGTTTTACAAATACAAAACCATTTATCTTGAATATAATCAGTGTTGTATTTACATTTGAAATAGTACTTCTACAAGGCGTTCCAACTGCTACACCTGCACCAGAAGTAGAATAGTTAATCTAATTGGTATTGCTAATATACTAATCGTAAGTTGAAAAAGTTTGAATACCCTAAAATATTAATACATTGGTATTTTCAAAAATGTTTCAAAAAATATTTTAAAATTAAGATTTAGCTTGTTTTTATCATTCCATTAGTTGGTACACCAAGTCAGTGTCAAGTAGAGAGAAAGATGAGTAAAACGAAATGAAATAAACTTGCTTCCTGCGTTTTTTAGCATTCAAAAGGTGAAAATGAAAAAAAAATATGTCGAACAAGTCTTAAAAAAGATCACAATTGTGTACTACGGTGAAGACTTTCGAATGATCATATTTTAAATGATTTCAGAAAGGCTCCATGATGGTTTTATCATCGTTTTTGTATCTTTAACACATTTTTGGGTAAATATGAGGTTATTGGTGACGCATAGTTCGTTTTATTTAAGTGTTCTGTGAGAACAACTTGTATCAATACGCTTCACACGAGTAAATGTAGCATTTACAATTATTCATGTTATTGGATTGCTTACAAGAACCTAACAAAAATCGCAAGGTTGTTTGAGGTACGGCCACCAAACTGATTTGTTACTATGATGTATGCTTCAGTCTCATTGTTAAATTATAAATGCTTAACTATAATTAAGTAAGTACCCATCCGCAATGTAATGTACCCAGCGGCCTAGACATAGGTAAAAATCGTAGTGTTAAAATATTTGCTAAACCTATGTGGTTAACTCCTTCAGGAAGATTTAATCTTAAATGTTTGAGAGACCATAAATCTAATTTATTAATATGAGTTTTAGCGACTAATGAATTATCCCAATCAGTTAATCCACTGAAACTTTTCACAGTCTTTAATAACATCATCATCAGTTTGCAATTAATCATAAAATAATAAAAAGTTTATCCAAGCAACTTATCATGAAATGAGGCAATATAAATTTTAAAAATGTTTCACTAAACTCCACCATACAATCTTGAAAATATAATTCAGTTTACAAAGTCATGTATTAACCAATGACGCAGCAAAAATTTGATCAATTCAGTTGGTGTTTAAATTAATGTAACAGTGACGATAAGGTTCTAATTGAATTGCCACATGCAAATAAAGTCTACTTTGATACACATTCATTATTTCATCATTCATATTAAGAATTACCATTTAATAGAAACAACCATATAATAACCTTGTACCTTGTGATGCGGATTTTCCTCTCCCTTTTTATTTTTTACATTGGTTTCCTTGTTCAATAGTATGGTTGTCAGTTTGTGCAATGAATAGAGAATCAAATTATAATCAGCAATTTTAATTGTTGAAATAGTAATCCAGTGTTATATTTACGGTATTACATTCATACTATGCTTTGAATCATGCATGCATATGCACATAAATGCTGGTTTTATTTTATTAATACAACAAGCAGTTACCATACACCAATTCTCAGAGTATGCCATCACAGCGTGATGGCTTGAACTTCGCATTAGAGATAACGCGTTCACGGCTTCGACCCCTAGTGCGTCCAAATATTTTTGGTTGCATATACAAATGCACAGCTCAAAACGCATAACTCAAAATGTACAACGCACACTTTTCTGGTAACAAGTTTAATATGCAAACATAATTGCACAAAAATTTCGAGCAAAAACAATACTAATGCCGTACCGGCTTACTAATAAATAAATGTTGAGAATTATCAATATCACAATCTACAAATCAAAGGGAAACCAACGTATCATTAATTATTTCAGTTTTCCTGTTTTCAATAATACCAATAAACAAATGATAATAGACTTTATTGAGGTGTCAATCAAATCTTGATTATTTCCTTAAAATACAGTGCCGTAATATCCCCACTACCCGACAATTTTAATAAATTTCATGACAAGGTTTTCTTTGCCACTATATAAACGAGATTTTTTGTCATTCCCATCCTTCATTAACAAACTTTGCATTTGGCTTGCAGCTACAATCTTTGTAAAACACCAAATTAGATTAATTTGTCTTAATTATGTTCTTTGCAATGTCCCTAAAACTTTTAAAGATATTCGTAGCTCTAACTTTGCAGATTTTAGTTGTTTTAATAGCTGGCACTAATTCTCAAGAAAACATTACTGGCCTGCTACCAAATGGAGGCACTTTAATCGGTCAACCTTGCGAAACAACAGAAGAATGTCCATCCAATTCGGAATGTGGAACTTATGGGAGACACTGCATCTGTTACACAGGGATTCATAGCGCCTCTTTGACCAAATGTCTTGAATTTGTAACACTTGGAGACGCTTGCGAAGAACCACAACAGTGCAAAATTGGTAATTCAATTGAGAGCTTTTCCACCTGCAAAGAAGGACGTTGCGTTTGTACAAACGATGCCATATTCTTTAATAACTTATGCCGAAAATTGGCCAATCACGTTATGGATAGCTGCTCAGTAAACGAACAATGTGTAGTAAATCTAGGACCTAGTTTTTGTGTTGGAGGTCAGTGCCATTGCTTTGAAGGTTATATACCATCTGGTAATGGAACAAAATGCATTATAGAAAATACTCCTTAAACTTCTCTTTTGTTTGCGAGTAGGTTTCGAATTAAAAATGCGTGGCTTTTTTGAGAATCTACAAGTGATAGTAAACTATTTTGATTAAAAATTAGTTGTTTTGACTTGCTACAAACAAATTTCATGAATAAAACCAGGCCTATATTTTTGCCTAAAATTGAATTGTTATTTAATCGTTATTTAAACCCAAAATATCAGTGTATTGACAAAATGCATATAACTATTCCAAATAACAATTTAAAGATTTATCAAATCTTCGCTTGTCTCATTGTTACCATAAGCGACTTTTGACAAAGGTCATAATTTTTACAATTAAAAATAGTTGGATAAAGTGTGTAGTTCGAACTCCAAACTTGTTTTGTATTCTACTTTAAATCAATGGGTATGTACTTGCATTCCAGATCTTAGCGCTACCATTATATTAAGAATTTTCCATGCATCCCTACAAATTATATGCAGTCGAATGTTTATTGTGCATACAGTAATTACGTTCGAATAAACTGACTGATTAACAAAATTTTAAGATAAAATAACACAAATTACGTCTGTAATATCCGGACGCACTTTCTGGAATTAAAAGCAAAATTGAAATGTAATGAATTTCAACATATTTGTTAAAGTTTTGCTTGTCGTCGAAAACTGAAAAAGTCAATATCTTGATGAATATAAATTCCTTGATAAGAATGTGTGAAAACAAATCGAAACGTTATATTTAATTAAAATATTAAACATTACCACACGTCGTACCCGAGTCATTATTTTAATTGTCAATATATTGGTGAAGAAATGAGGGGCTGTGTCATGAAGCACTCTTTTCTAGAATACTTATCTCACTTTGATCCATACATCCTTTGCAATCTCCCTATCGTACTTGACCAACCAATTTAAAAAATAAATATTTTCGAATGTGTAATTTTTTGACTGTTCTTCAATATTTTATTGAAAAAGGTTATGTAATTCATTTTATCACTCATTCATCTATTCATTGACTTAAACAAGTGCCACTTGACATTTTTACGCCCACCACTAAAATTATAACAATTAGTTTATCAACTCAAAATATCATGGTCTAATATTATCACTAATCATAATCTCTTCCATCATAACGACATATAACGTTCACAAAGCTAAAACTACACACAACGTAACATTATTGATCATGGATCAAAATTCGCCATTCAAAGTCGCACCTCGTATGGTATTTCATGCATAGTTTAAAAGGAGCTAAAATGAATACCAGCTTATTTTTCTTTTGGAAAGTAAATACATATTCGAATAAAACTTGTCATATGCATTCCTATTCCAAATTCAAGAAATCCCAAACACGCTCATGTGCACCGACTCAGATTTCGATCTGCCATGAATCATTTCGTAAAGATTTGGAGAGTCAATCTGGAATGGATCAAGAACACGACTTATTTGAAAGCTTGAAATTTTTCCTTATTGTTGGTCGCCTTATTGGAGTGATTCCGTACTCAGGTGTTTTCAAACAGTCCTACAAGCAGTTGTATTATAAGTGAGATACTGAAATTACGTTGAGATGCAAACAATTATTTATCAGATGAAAAAATATAAATTTTCTTATCTCGCATATTTTAGCCGATACAGTCTTGCATCAATTATATCAACTTGCGTGTTTTCTGTAATGACACTAAACATTTTTCTTGGAATATTGGAGTCTGTTTATCTTCCCAAACTTAGTATTTATCAGATTGCTCAATCAGTATATGGGCTTTTAGTGTGGGTTTGGGTGTGGCTAATGTAATCGTAAACCTTGACGATTTTTTAGATTCTAGTAAAATTTATTTTATTTCATTTTAAATGATTCTCAATATCCATTTTTTTCCATCTGACAGATATTTAAACTTTATGCTCCAAGCTAGGAAATTTATTGGGCTGTTTCATTGCTGGGTAAAAACAACAACAAATTTGCATTACAAAATGTACGACCGAAATTTAAAACGAGACGTCGCACTAATGACGTTAGTAATATTAACGTCAGCAATACTAGAAAACGGAATTTTGCACTTGAAATACATTCCAGTTTTAGATTTTACAAGTGGTATTTGTAATATATTTATTTATTCATATTTTTAACTGAAAATTAAATAATATTAAGTTTTTTCCCAATATGACTAAAGGGTCAAAGTTTGGGAACAAGACAGTTGGAAAATCATTCCTTGAAACGTATTACATTGGGGCTCACAGTCATTGGTTAAAAAGTCTTGGATTCCACGAAATAATTGCCGTCGTTCTATTTTTGCAGCACAAATTCATGCTTCTTGCTTGGAACTACATGGATATAGCGATTGCCGTCTTTTCCAGAGCAATCTATTTTAAGTTTAAGACACTTTATATTTTGGCACATGAACACTTGGTAAAGCGAATAAGACCAACGAACCTGAACGCAAGTAAGCTAATGGAACTGTTTTCATACATTTAAAAAATTACATATTAATAAACCGATAAATCGTTATAATGAAGTCCCGATCATACGAAATGTCAAAAAAATATGCCGAAGTCATTGGTTGGTTATATTGACGTCATTACATCAAAAT
>JAQFXM010007061.1:0-12390 GCA_034693345.1 Entomobrya multifasciata | reverse complement strand
GGCCACCAAGAGCATTGTTGGGAGAGTGTCTGTGCAAATTTTCATGCAAATTGGTCAAAGCGTTTTCAAATAAAGTGCTGCCCTTTGAATTTTCTATTTTTTGAAATAATGGCCAAAGTAAAAAAGTTTGGGACCTGAAAATTGGCTAAGTTATACAGTTTAAAGTGCTTAACAAGATTATAGCAACTATTTTGAATTTTAAAATTGACGGTCACCCTTCATACAGATAAATTTTGGAATCCCTCCACTACCATCTGGACTGAAGATTTTTTTTCTTCGCTTGAATTTTTCACAACAAAAATATTTACTTTTGAATACTTATAAACAGGACAACAAAAAACTTGACTTGACTTGAAATTCTTAACATTCACACCATCCAATAAGCCTTACTATCTCTGTGCCAGACCTAAAAAACATTACCCATTTTATTCTGATTTTGTTGACTTTACTAAAAAGGATGCGATGAAAATGCAAACAAGTTTTTTTTTTCTCTCTTGAAGTTGTAACCATAAAAAGTTTGAACATTTTCCATAACTGCTATGGAAAACCGCTTGGAGCAACTTTCCACAAAATGTTAATCTATTTTTCAAAATCCTACATTCTGTAAATCACCAAAACACAAATCATCACGCCATATCTCAAACATCATCATTTATTTTCGCAACTCTGCATTTTTTCCACAATATTACATAATATCCTGTACACATATATATTTTATGCATGTACCACATACATAATTTTATCTCAAACTTCATCAAACAATAATAGTCATAATAATCAATGTGAAATCGATAATTACTGTCGTCACTGTGTTACACCTGCATTAAATAGATATACCCACTAAATATAAATATTTCTGTTGTGTACATACTCATAATTCATAGTTAATTGATTTTTGTTGTATGTATGTATGTATGTTATATTCCTCACAGCACAAACTTGACTAAAAATACATACCAAAAAAATTTGCCTGTTACATTGATAATGAATCCGTAGTACTGATGTTGATAGCGTCAGTTTTTTTTAGTTATCAATACTAATTAGTCTACCATATGTGGTCTCTGGTCCAAGAAAAGTTTTTAGCTTAACTTCCGCTCTCACAGCTTTTCCCATCTCCTCTCCATTATCCCCCCCGTTCCTCTTATATATGCATTCCATGGTATCCTTTTTCATTATTAAGTATGTTAGTTATTCATACATTCATTATAATAATCTATTATTCAAAAGTATCCTTTTACTGCCCTACCTGTCTTGCTGTTCTTGTTATTTTCCATCCTTTTGGATAAATGAATATCCTCCACCACAACCCACAAACTTACCAGTACAGTTATCCAGCACGGAACTGTAACAATTTTCCGTATGTATGAATTCCCATTCCTACATAATATATTATACCAATGTTTGAATGCTCCATCACACGGCCTGTACCATAATCATCATTCGTAATACTAGGAATATTCTCTAGTTGCAAATTCGGTAGTAAAACCACCATCAACCATCTTCTTCCCCTCGTCTCATACTCCAACCTCGAGTAGAATAACTTTTTATTATTATACTTTGTTATAAGCTTTTTACTCATTTTTTAATATGCGTAAAATATATTTATATATATGTGTGTATGCATTATATAGTGGTAGCTGTAGTAACTTACATAATAATAATAATAATGTAACGTTATACCCTCTTGTTCCTCTCTGACGTCGTTGTATAATATTCGTTACTGGCTAGCTAAAAGCTAATCTACTTTTTTAAATGTATATATGTGTGTATTCTCGTCAGCGCTTCAATTCAATAAAAACTCGGCTTGTTTTTCTTTCTTTTATTATATTTTTTTTGGCCAAGTTAGCTTTTCTTGGTTTGTATTCTCTGATTTTTTAATCCCATTAACTCACTAAGCAAAGTAGAAGTCGAAATATATTTGCATGATACCATGTGTTTTTTTTGGTTGGGTGTGATCCTCGTCAGTATTTTGCTTACACCGTTTCCGCATCTTGTCTGTGAATAAACATCTGCGACTCCTTTTTGGTTGCTTGTTGGGCTTCTCCACTAATGGGATTGAAAAAGAGCCAATGCTTTCTCGTCCAAGATGTTAGAGAGGAGGTGTGGGGGGTGGACGATGATGATCCAGTGCAGGTGTGACAGGTGTGGTGGTGGTGGTTATTATGTTGGCCAGCAGTACCGTTTTCTGCTCCGCTTTCTCCACTGCTCGCGCTACCAGTGCTTGCTCCATTTTCGCAGTGATGCTTTTTGCAACCTGATGGACATCCTTTGGAGGTCGAAGGCTTGCGACGTCGGAAGTTGGTGGTCAATAGAAGGATTATGATGGCAGCGTAGAAGACAACTACCACCTGAAAATAATTAGAATTCAGCAAATTTTAGAGACCATAAAACTATTAATGGCTTAATTTACGTAGTCAGGTGCGGTCACATAGGAAAATAACATACTCATGCTTGTCGACTAGTGAAAGCAAAACAACATCAATTTCTACAAGATATTAACAATTGCTTTCAACGTTTTAATTATAAAACCCATCTATGAAAATTTTCATCCTTGAATCACATCTAATGCATGCACCCACTTAAAGAGCCCAAAGCCCATAACGAGTAGGTTTGATAAAGAACACTTCATATGAAAAACAAATCATTTATGAATCATAAGATGAACGAGCAAATGTTAGCGTGAAAAATAATTCTAGATTACTCTTCCGATACTTTCGCAAATTTCCAGCTTACATTTCCAGAGCAAGTCATTAAGTGAAATGCTTTCACTTTCCTTTACTCTTCCAACAAAATAAAAAATGAGAAATTCCTGTATTTTCGTACATTCTAATAATTTATATCTTTCAAAATGTAAGCAATGATGATAGAAAAAACAGAATATAATGACGTGGAGAAGTACAAGGCCAGTTTTTCATCTGAGGGAGGAGGGGTGCATCCAAATTTGAAATTTGATGAAATTCGCAATATTTTTTTTCATGATATTTACGGTGATACGTTGGTTCCAACGTAGCTTTTTTTCGTAATAACGTAGTATACGGATGAGCCCTGTTACTGAACTCAAAGAATCGCCCATGTTGAATGATAATGTAAAGAAAGAAAGTAGAGAGAGTGATGAGTGCAAGCAACAAGATTAGTGGCTTTGTTTAATAACGCGTAAATTTTTAGTAGTACGAACGACGAACCCAGGTATAATATAAATGTGCACATACATACATAACCAATTGTATTATATATATTATGTGTTCATGTATATATGCATATGTATATCTTTTTGATACTATTCTGCATGCTCAATTACTACTCCACATTTATATTATTAGTACATTATGTCTATACTTTCTCTGTCCGTCTGGTTGAGTCTGAATTCTGGATTTGTCGTCGTGGGAATTTTGGGGGTTGGTTGTAGTATATTTTGAAATGAATGCATTCATTCTTGTGCCAAAAATGCAAATAAAATAGACACTCTGCAACTCTTCTCTTGGTGAATAGCTCATCCAGAAGATAAGATAAGTTGAGTTGTGAAAATTGAAAATTCTACACTGAACGAGTTGAGAGATTATTATTATTATGGACATACAAGAAGTATTCACCACCACCGTATTATGATCATCAGTCTTGTACCAAGCTAGTCCATTTTTGTAGTCATTTCACATCCCTTGTTTTCCAATTAAACCTCTTATGGGCTTGGAGAATAAATTGTTTTTAATCAAACGGAAGTAAAAGAGTATAAAGGTATTCAAGTGTTTATTATACCTTAGTACCAGACTGGCATTCAAATTTGTAAAAAAAAGTGTGAGTTTAAAAGATGCTGGTATGGTGGAGTATAAAATAGATGGTATCTGAAGGAAAAAAGTAATGTTGTGAAAAGTGAAAAAGTATAAATTATTGTACGTGTTCATCTAAAAGAGTTTTTTAACAGCACATATTTTACTGAATCAAAGTAGAATCTTGAACACATAATACCAGCAGCTTTTTTATATTGAATACCTCCTTCTTCACAGCCTCCTTCTAAATATCCTCGAAAAAGTTTCTTTACCGTGAAAAGTGATTAATTTATTGAACCAAATCTTTTTTTTTCATTTATGCTTGTATGCGTTCTCCCAGTTAACCGGGTGCAAAAAGGGGTGGTGCTGGTGAAAGTAATACATTTAATTTGTAGAGGAGAATTATAGGAATTCATTGCAAAAGAAATCATGATGAGTTTCTCGCTCTTCATTCTGCAAAAACCACTACTAGTGAAGCACACTGGAAATAAAAATTGGGAAATGGATGAATAGATGGATATATTTACATGCTTGCTAGAAGCAAAGAATAAAAGCGTTGAAATGTGATTCGATTGGGACCTGGGGATCCACGCACCGATGCTGCTGCTACTACTGCCAGTTCGGGTTTTTAATTAACTTAGGCAAAATGAAACACATCTTTTCAATTTCATGCTCTGTGGTGCGGTGGTGCAACACTCGAAAGTATTTTCTGGAACGTATTTTTTGAAATTATCAGATCGGATCAGGAAAGGGAAGGGAAGAAAATGTTGAAAAAAATGTTTGTGGTATGCTATTTTTTAGAAGCACATTTCAAGTGATAAATAATAGCACTTGAGAGTCTGTAAGCCGATCTGATGATCTGTACAGGTGGAATGGAGTTGGATTTTTTTTTATCATAAAAATGAATGTAGATAATATAGATTACAGTTACAGAAAATGGAAAGATTCTGGAATCATGTAATTGAAACTAGCTATATGATAAAATTAAATTGATTAAGTTTGTATGATTTATTTACATAGGTTGTCGGGGATTTAGCTGTGGTTTGCCGCGTGAATAAATAAATAAAATGAGTACAGCTTTTTTATCAACATAAATAAGAGAGAGAAAGCTATGGAAAATGCAAATAAATTTCGGTTTTTCGTGACAGAGAGCCGAGACAAAGAGAAACAATTTATTGCTTAAAGTAAGGGGTTTAATGACATTGTGAAAAATGGTAGTGGAACGGATGTAACTAAAAGTGTGTCGATGAAAAATTTATTTCATATTTAGTCACACTGTTTGTTCGTATTAGAATTTGCACTGTAATTTTGTCTTTAATTTCAATATGAGTCAATGTAGTTAAACGTATTGTATTCCATGTTCATTAAAGTGTTCTACCGATACAGCGTCTGTTTTATGACTATAATTATTTTGGTTAATGCTGGCCTTTTGAATAGACTGACACACAGACAATTTCCTTCTGCCTTTAAAAAGTTTGTGTTTATTGCCTAAAATAATAATAGATATTAAAGTGTAACCCACTACCCATCCATTTTATATTGTGCATTAGAGCATAAGCCTTTCTCTCACTTTGAAAATTTATAAAGCTGTCATTTATGAAAAATGGGAAAGCTTAGTGTTTTCCCTTGCCGAATTATATTTTAATCATGTTCTAATCATTATTATTAATAGTACCCCTCTCTAATAATACATGGATTTTGTCTTTTATGTTCCTATCTTTTGAAAGAAGCTCTCTTTATTTTGTATTTTGCAAGTTAAATAGAAAACTGTCATGTTTTTGGATGTTGGATTTCGGGAATGTGTCCTAAAGTATCGGGTGACATGCATGATAATAATAATGATATCCGTTTTTGAAGTAGTTTGCTTTTGTAACAACATCTCAAAACTCTTCGTAGAAGCGCAGACATAGACTCAGCACAACTCATTATTTACATTTTTCACCACAAAACCACCAACACCAATAGAGAAACTCAAGTGGAGATGGATGGTGGATACCCGGCTCTAGAGCCTAGACGCATTTCATGCTATCCTTTGCAAATTTATATATTTTTTATTGGATCAACTGAAGCCAAGTAGATATCTCCATTCTGCCCTGCTCTGTTTACTCCTGTTCGGTTTCCATCAAGTGTGTAACTTGCAAATGATAGTCGTTTCCTCTGTTAAGAGCTTCACACAGATGGAAAGACTTGAAGAGAGAAAGAGAGGAAGCAATTTGCAACGCATCGCATCAGAAACAGAGGTGAAGTTGGTGAAGGCCTAGTGGATAAGATGGTTTAGTTGCATGAAAATCAGGATTTAAAACAATAGGCTCTAAAATACCAGCTCTGGTAAATGTACACTTTTAGCTGAAAAAAGTAAACTATAGGAGATTCCAAGTAAATTTGCGTTAGTGTTGCCTTGTTGATTTGGTTTCCGCCAAATAACTCGAAACTCAATGAATGATACATGGACCAATTGTTTGCAAGTCGGATTTCTATGGAAATGTAGAAAGTATCAGAAAAAGTGAATGTATTGTGAAGAAAGCCATTGCATCGTAATAATAATCTATTGTTCAATAAGGGCTTATACACAAACTACAGAATTCATAAGTGGTAAACTGTTTTTCTTAGGATCACACCGTTACTGTAAAATAATAAGGAAATTAGAAGTACGGTGGATATGAAAAATAGTTACTTTTATGAAAACGCAACATGCGGATGAGCCCTTAAAACGGCAGTTATAAAGAAGGAAGCAAGGAAGATAAAAAACGTCTCTTGTTTTCTGACTTGACTTGGTTTGACTTGCAGATGCAATGATGCAGCCAAAATTTCCTGTATTTTTTCTTAGAAAAAAGAACTCGAAGAAAGTAGCAGATGATAATGAAGAAGAAGCTGAAGAAAGAAAGAGATTGACACACAAAAGCCGAGAATATTATTATCGTCACGTGTACAATTCTATTTTGGATGGTGTGGAGGTGGTGATGGTGGTTTTGAGGTGATCTGTTTATTCATGAAGCTGTGAGCTGAGTTAAGCTGAGCTCTCTTTCACAACCATTTGATATAATAGGTACAACTTTACATTTACTTCTCCTTCGCCTCATCTTTATCTCGCAGGTTTTGCAATTACCAGCACTACTGCCGTTTTTATACGTTGCGAAAATGTGCTGCCATGTCAAAGAGTCCAGATGGAGGCCGAATGAGGCGAGTAGCTCAACAAAGTCTACTTATAAATAACTTGTGATGAAGATGATAAGATGTACCTTTAGTGAAAATGGCAGAAGAAAGAAAGAAAGAAACCAGCTGAATTTACAACTTTTAAGAGCACTCCATTCGATTCCATCTATCCATCTAGCAAGCTCTTTATATTGTCTAGTCGTTTTTTCTGATGGTTCTTTTTTCTCTTTTTTTTCGGGGGAGAGGGGGGGGATTTATCGGGAAAGGATGAGTACGAAGCTTTCATCTATTCTTTTTTCTCTTTGCTTTGGTGGTGGTGGTGGTGATGCTGTTAATACTACAAAACTGCCACTTGAGAGGGTTTGATAAGAGTATGTGCATGTGGGTGTATGTATGGTTTGCCATAGTTTTACCACATAAAATATGCAACCAATCAGCCAACCACTCAAGTTGAGTTGGCTCTGGTGTGAGCAGCTATATCTATATCCGGCTACACCAGCTAGTAGACACTTTTCATACAAATATCGTATAGTCTTTCATATTCTCTCTCTCAAAGCAACCCAACTAATGAAAAAATAAGAAGATGACAAACAAATTCCGGTTTAGTATCTCTATTTTCTTTGTGCTCTATATGCAGAGCTCTCAATAGCAGCGGCATAGAAGGGCAATGTGAATAATATGATAATGATAAGAGAGGACACCATCGAAGAAGCTCCTTTGCTACAAATCCAATATTTCCAATATCGTCCAACTCTTCATCCACCATCGTCTACCATCTCAAATACCCCCCCCCCCCACCAACAAAAAAGAAACATAAGGTATACATACCTTTAGTGCAAATTTTATGTAGCGAGACAGGAAATGCTACTATATAACAATAACAATTAGTGGTGACTGTAAAGAAATGTATAGAAGTATCGCGATGGTTTATGTTTGTGTGCCGTCAATTTTCGTATATTTTATTATGTGCCGAGAAGAGAGAAAAGCGAGAGAATGGAATAATAAAAGTGCGAATTAATGCTGCCTGTTTAACATTAATGTATGCATGGTTTTAGCATGCCTACAAGTTATGTTGTGCAAATGAATGAAATGAATGTTGCAGCATGTGGGCAGGTTTAGTTAAGTGGTTCATAACAAAAAAAGGTTGTCATTAATATTATATGCATGTATATCCATACTTACACATTCATAAAAATGTATGTGTGTGAGAATGCATACATTCAACCAGGAAAACTAGAGACACACGCAAATTTTTATATTTGCTTACGATGCGTTGCATATTTCTTCTCACTACTTATTTCACTACTCAAGTCAAACTGGAAAAGAGCTGGGATAAACATCAAGCAGAGTAAAAAAAAATAACAAGAGATCCGGTCTGAGAACGAAGAGTAAAATGGTAATTCTTTGTTCCCCTCCTTCCATACATTACAATAACACTATATTACACTAGCTACTAAGGTATGTATGTATATTGTATGTATTTATATTTATTTATGAAGTGGTAGTAGAAGTAACTACTGGGGGAAAGGACCTGGGGATGCATTCGTATTCGTAGACACTTCTGTACAATCCTTTAACAACTTTTCCTGATATTCCCCAACACCACCGCACCACCGCCATGAAAATATGTTTTCATTTCGTCGACGACTACTTTTTCCTTTTTCTCTCTCTCTCTTTTCTCCTAATTTTCATAATATGCTTTTCTCCTTCCTTTTCCCCAACATAAAATACAGATGAGAACTGGATAGAGAGATGCTTTCCTTTTTCTTGTTCTTCTTCGTCTTGTGTCTAAAGTCAAGATTTGTATGCATGACAAAATAAATGAACTTCACCATCTTCCTTGACTACCTGCCTTTGTGCCTTCCTAGAAAACACAAGTTTCCTCCAAGAATTTTGCTTATCATTATAATTTTTATGAATGTCTTCAGTTAATAAGAACGTGAGCTTATTAAAAAAGTGAGAGAAGATGACAATGACGGCGGTGTGAGACAAAGTATGTAAGGTGTTCTTGTTTTTCTGTTGGTTGGTTTAGCGATATGTATTTTTTGGCTGGTAAAGTGTTAGGTAGTAGTTATATGTGTTGATTTTCTTTCTCTTTCTTTCCCTTTTGTTGATTACCCTTTTCTCTTATTATTTCTCTCACAATTGCAACCCTGGTTTGGTTACCACTTTTCCTTACATATATTATACCTGAGTCATCAACACATTATTTATACGTACTGCTACAACTGCGACTCCTCCTTTGCCGTGTGACATGGGCAATACGTATACTATTTTATTTACATGAAGACATGACTCAGAACAATCAGAGCTTGATAAAAACATGAATTTAATTTACTTCCATATTCTAATAAAATCTGTCACACTGCACTGATTGCAATGCTTATCATATCTGAATTTCACTATTAAAGATATGTAATATATAAATAATAAAATGATAAATTCCAAACCATAAAAAATACTGTCCACTCGCCATGAGTCATAAAACAAGGAGCTGTCAGCAAAGACAAGAAAATGATGCTAACCTGTAACCAGCAAACTATTTTTTTTTTGAGAAATTAAGCCCTTGGTTTGTTGAAGCCGAACCCAAAGCGATGAACAGACATACAAACATAATAAGTGTATAAAATACTTGTCAAATGGTATCAAGTCTCGTAGCCCTCTGTTCTCCTTCCGAAAAAAGATTAGAGTGATACGGCATGGCATGAAGCTTATATGGATGTCATACAAAGTAAAATGATGATGATAAAAATAATATTCTCCGTATTTTCCAAAGAGATCAAGTATGTTCTTAGAAACGGAAGCATACACACACGCACACACGTGGGGGACGTGTGTGCAGTTATCGTATTGATACTGTAAGCTTTTATGCATACACTTAATACATGAAAATGTCTGCTAAAAAATTAACTTGGATGATTGCCGCCACACGGCTACTGCCAAAAAAGAAGGGAATCAGCAGTACTCTCTAGTTTCTTGGGGATCTTTCTGGTGGAGAGATTCTATGTCACTTCATGTCATGTCAACCCATTCATCTTTATATACGTCATATTCGGTACACATACAAGTTAGTAAGTACATTTGTCTACAAAGTAGAATTATTAATAAATCGCATGGAGATTTTCGAGAAACTTAATTTAAACGCTCGGTTTGTTCGTCTTCTTGACCATTTTTTATTTCCACGTTCCCAAACATGTCAATTGACAGCACATTGATGCTGGTTTGTGGGAGGACAGCCAAAGCCAAGCATATCTTTGATCTACCTTTCAGTGAAAATTAGGAGCAAAAATCGGTTAAGCTTTTAGCATATAAATTTTTTTGAAGTCTTGTCTTTGGTTTCTTAAATTATTTACGACTAGCGCTACTTCTCTACTACCTACGCAATTTTATATAATTTTGTGCCAAAATATGGTCGAGTTGAGCTTAAATTCACATTGTCTTCTCTTTCTTCCTTGAATCTACATACTATAGAATCCCTCACCCATCCATCTATTCAGGTTTGTTGATGATGATGATTCACGTTTTGGTATTAATTATCCTCTCTCTCGCTAAAGCTTTTTGTTTACTCGAGCATTCAGCCGCATACCATCCTATATATTACCTTTATATTTTCCAACACCAAATGTTATGATGATGGTGATGATAACGATCCTCAAGGAAGGAAACACCAGGAACATTACCATCAACTATGTTAGGGGCTCACTTATTTAGCTGCTACAAAGCAAAAGGGACAAAAGTTATTGAAGTGATCTGCGCTGTGTATGGAGGAGCCAAACTAAATATAAGGCTCCAAGATCTCTCCCAAAAAATTCGAACAAAGGAAAAAAGCCAATAGCAACTTTCTACTGCACCAGGGTCCCATTATATTAATAACAGCGTCAGCTTCACCCTCGCATCATCATCGTCGTCATCGTCGTCACCATAGTTACATGGATACTCATACTAATAATGATAACAATAGTAATAAAGCTTTACTTCCTTGACTTGACAGATGCTTCTACAGACGTTACATTTACTATTGCATTTGCCATGTTTCTCTTTTTACTTTACCGGTTCCATTTTTTTCTCTCTTTTTCTGTTGCTTTTTTTGTATTACAAAATAATAATAATATGTAGTGTACCGCTAAACAAGGGAAAAAAGACATGTCATGTCAGACACAGTAGTCAAGTCATGTAATTCCCCCAAGGCAGTATGGATGTGTGTGCATTATTGGTAGATTTACTATGCAAGTTAGTATAGGTTGCCTTTGGAGACATCCAGATTGATAGAGAGAGAGGATGTCAGAGGGAAAAAGGAAATGTAAGTACTACAAACATACAATGATTACAAGTGCATAATATTATTCTTCATGAGGAAAAGAGGAAAGGAGAACAAAGTGTCAATATTCATTTTCAGCCATGTCAGTTATTCAGGTTTTTCTCTTCTTTTTTCCAACTCTCTTTGCAACAATAGTGGCAGTTACATAAAATATAAATGTATGCTTGTGAGAAAGCATATGTTGAAGTATAACCTATTGGTGTATACATAAGCTTGAGATTTCTACTTATTATTTTGAATGCGACATGATTGAAATTTCTAGTGACTAAAGTATTAATATTATTATTACTGTATGTAGGACAGCCGTATTGTCAGCGGGATTTTGTTACATGCGGTTTTATCAAGAAAGTTCATTTTCCTTCTTTTGAAAAGTGCATATCATATGCCTGTTGGGTTGCTTGGTGTAGGTGACTAGAATAAAATTAAGTATTTTGTAGGGCACACAATGATCCAATGCGCGTGTCGATGATGTTGACTTGAAAGCGAAATGGACGAGCGAACAATACCACTAATAATATCCCGTTATAAAGTCACCACATTACTCATATTACTTACTACATTGAAGCAAAGTCTTTTGAGAATCATAGATACTTTATCTAAACGCAAATAATAATATGGGGCCATTGTTGTTGCCGCTGCTGCCCTCCCAAGCTACAAAGTTATGTACATATTTGGACAGCAAACAGACAAGCAGTGAGATATTCATTGTCATCTAATATTTAATAATAATAATAGTAAGTCGGATAAAGTTGTCGTGCCACGTAATAGTAAAGAATCCATTATGTGTACAGCAACAGCAGCAGTACTCACTTGCAGCACATATTATACTATTTTTTTTGGTGATTGGAGGGACGAGCTCCGCGTGTCAGTTTCAAAATGATTATGAGGTGAGTGATCCTGTGCAAGGGTTTGATGTTAATTGCAGGTGAATTGAATGATTAGGATGGCAACGATTGAAGCTTAAAAGTTGCATGAAAATGACTAAAATCTCGTGACTTATGAGAAAATGAAATTGTGACTTGATTGAATATCGTGACTTGAATGAATTAGACTTGATAAATAAAATGCTGAGAGCAAAGCAAATTGTTAATGTTTAAAATAGTAAACTACGAAACTTGTAGTGTCAAATATTATTGAGTAACTTGGCAAATAGAA
>JAQFXM010007060.1:0-12392 GCA_034693345.1 Entomobrya multifasciata | reverse complement strand
ATACATCGTACTTCCAACTCAACCACGTGTAAAAAAAACGGGTAAAGTACAGCAAAAAATCTGGCTGCCTCTGCTACACAAATGGCTGCAGTAATAGAACGTAAAATTAGTAATACTAAAGGAATTTTGGAAATGTGTAGCTAAATGGATCCATCGCAACAAATATACCAAGCGTAGTTAAGGTGAATGGGATACTTGAAAACGTAAGCAATGTGTTGTTCAATAAAAATGAATAAATACGCCAGCTGGAAACGCTGAAGAATGTTTTTGTGGAAAGGGATTCCAAAGCACCTGTTTAAAAATAAAACAAGTCATGACAAGTCATGAAAATAGGTACGTAGATGAATGTATGTACGCGTATCGCGTTTTTCTTTTCATCGAACTGGAGCAATGTTTGACGAGTCATAAAGTTTAACCAATTTTTCTGACGAAATAGAAAAGTTAGTACTGTAGTTCCTTGACCAAAGTTGATCTACTTTGAAGCCTCTATCGAAATATACTATAAAAATTTTTTGTCCATCAGTCAACATGTGACCTGTTTGACCCTGCTGTCCCGAGGGGGTTTGACCCCGGACGCTGAAAATCTCTAGCGATGGAGTACTTGGCCTGAAGTGTCTGTGTGCCAAGTTTCAAGTAAATCGGTTGACGCGTTTCAAAGTTAGAGCGCACACGGGACACGGACAGACAGACAGACGGACGGACGGACAGACAGACAAACAAACAAACTAAAATCCTAACTACGATGAATACATTCATCTACGTAATAATGCAGCACTAACGGATGCGACAAAAATGAAGATACAAAATTACATATTTTTTGTAACATAGCATAACATTTCTATGCATATCTTTCATTGTAAGCATATGTATTGATTGCATATGCATCGTCATAACAACTTTTACAGTAAAAGGGTTTTGGTGTATTATTTAATTAATTGTAGAAAATATTAAGTTGTAAACATTCAATAAGAAAGCTTTCGATGGAAAATGAAAATTAAGCTTTAAAAAACTTATTATGCCACATAAACCTATTTAACAATTTATATCTTTCCTTTATTATTAATATTGTAAGATTTGTTCAAATTACTTGACTAAATACGTATTACAATTTTATTACGAAATTGTGAACTCAATCGGGTTTTAAAAACAAGAAAAAATGTTCGCTGAATCACAAATCTTACGAAGGATGGACATCTTCCTTTGTCCATTTTATGGAATTCACCCACACAAAGTTCCACCGTACAGCAACTCCTGAAACTCTTTTTTGTTATTTTACAGTCGTGCCAACATTTTGTTCGTTTTAAAATCCTCATAGAAATTGATCTAACATTACTTCCCATATGAAGCATTGAACAGCATACAATAAAAATTGATATAGAAAAGGAGACCAAACATACTTTAGTAAAAAGCGAAAGTAAACTTAGCCCAATGAGCAAAACGTATAGTAAAGTTATAAGAACTAAACTTCCTATGAATTCTATCACTGGCCAGAAGTGAGCCTGAAAGCAATAGTTTGTAAGGCCGGTTAGTAGTTGATTTTGACGATATTTCGGACATACATTTTGTCGCGTTTTTGACGTATTTATAAGCTTCAGGCCCTTTATTGAATGCCTGGAAAAATAAAAACTAGATTTAAAAAAGTCCAAACACAATTGCTTACCACAGGTTTTCCAAATTTCGGCTTATTTCGCTCAACGTGACAAACACTATACAAAAACCAACCATAGCCATTGAAGACACAGGTAACATAAATAAAAACTGAGTAAAGTAAACTAGAAGACGAAAAATAATTGAATCGCAATTTGAAAACAAAATTTGTACCAAAGGACTGTTGTGCATACAAGGGAAAGCGAATGCAAATAATGGAGTGATGAATAAATAAAATATGCCAACTCCAAATGTGCTTATCCAAAGAAAAAATAGCAATATTTTATAGTGATTTTTCTTTATAATTACATTTTGACTGTGTGAGCTTTGGTAAAATAACATATTCAAAAGTTTACAAATCTCGGGAGCTCTATTCTGAAAAACAAAGGCAATAGTGGTACTGGCTGTTTTTATCAGGAGCATAAAGAAATGATACACTACCTTTGCAAGGTTTATGGTTTCAGAGGGGGTGACGCTATAATAAAAATCATAAAAGGTAACTGTAAAAGAACAAAGTAAAAATAGCCACCATTTATACAATGTAGATGGCTTTATTAAAAAGATTTCAAAATTTGGTGTACGGTTTCTTGCACAGTTACCCTGTAAAGGGACGATTAAAAGCTTAGAACCACTAAACCAAAAACAAGACTGTAAGACTTGAGCAGACATTTTGTTCAAGTTCTAGTATCAACGATTTGTGGAGCTTTGACTCGTATTATATCAAAAACACAAAGTATTAGTGAAATGTTAATTTATTGCTACCGATAAACTTGTTTTTGTTCCAATTTTCATCCCAAATCGTGTTAATATTCGCTACGGCGAAAACAAAATGTTTTCGTAAATGAGTGATTATAGACGAATTCTGCAAAGTTCATAGCTAGCAAGAGTACAAGGAAAAGGTATTTAAATAAGTTTGAAGTAACATTTACCTAAATATATGTTTGAAGTGTTTATTATTTTAACAAATTGTGAAAAACACAAAATATTGTGTTGGAATTAAGGAAAGGGGAAAATTAGATACATCTAAAATTAGATACTTCTTAGAATTTAACCATTTTCTCAGCAAAACAAAAACGTTTTATGTAATATAGTTAGAGTTCTAAAAATTAATGACTCATGTTGAAAAAGCTTAATAGAGATAACAATTAAGTCGTGACTAATCCAGGATTTTTTATATGAATTTAAGTTTAGTATTGTCATTTAACGTCGTTATATACGAATACGGATCAATTTAACGTCATCATATGAGAATATAGAACATATGTAATTTTCGAAATTCACTTTTTTAAATGAGCTTTTGATCTATCTACAAAAAATCATTGAGTTCTAGAGCATAGTGTTTTGACAAAGTTTGATCCCAATACAGCATTCTATCGATTTGTACGACAATAGTTTTTGCGACTTAAAAAATAAGTGACAGTTATTCCAATATCGTTAAACCGATATGACCCAAAATCATTTGGCTTCTTTTTATTGGAGAGGTGATGACTTCCGGTATAAATTATATCATAATACACAATGCGTTATTCCTGCCAATTTTTGTCATGCGAGGTGCACTCTATGTTTCCTTGTTCTACATGCAAATAAATTGTACAATTTTGATTGTTACTAAAGTCAACAATTTTACACGACAGTTTCTATACAATATTTAAGTGTTGTACATTGCACGTTTATCTACTAATAATTGAAGCAAAGCAAAAATAGCAACCATTTACAAAATTTGGATGGCTTTATTACAAAGATTTCAAATTTTGGTCTACGGTTTCTTGCACTGTTACCCTGTAAAGAGACGATTAAGAGCTTCAAACCACCAAACCAAAAACAGGACTGTAAAACTCGAGCAGACATTTTGTACAATTTTTAGTGTTAATGGATGGCCAAGTTATAAACTCGTATTCAATCGTTAACACAAACTGTATTTGAAATATTAATTTTATAGTACCGGTATAATTTTTTTCCAATTTTCAACCCAAACCGTGTTAACGATCCCCGTGCGATTACAAACTGTTTTCATAATCGAGTGAGGTAAAGTAAGTATCGCAAAATACGAATCCTTTCTGGATTAAAATGGATAGTTTTACAGGTATGAATTTAAATTAAGCTAAATACTGCTTTAAAGAGTATATTATGTTGGCAAATTGTGCAAACAACATATTTTGAGTTAAATTAATGCGAAAATTAAATTAAGATGCATATAAAACGAGATACTTTGGTATGTTTCATGAAACTGCGGGCATTTTCTCAGATTAACAAAAACATTTTTTACATCATTGGGCTTCGAGGAATACTTGAATAAATTTGTCTAAATATAAGAATTGACAACAAATATAATTTTGACGGTTCAAGGATCTTTTCTTATATTGAGGTTAGGTATTCCAAGCAATTTGTTTTGTATTTATCATAGAAATCAACTTAATGCAGTCATAACTTCATACGCTATGCTGTGATTACATGGTTGCATCGTTGTCGTTCATTTGTAAACGAAAATTCAAAAAATAAAACTTACGTTCTATTTCGTAAACTCTTATTTGAATGTCTAAGGTTTATTTCTAAATCACTCTTAGCAAAAACATTAGAATTGGATGATGTCCAACTGTAAAGATAATTTTTGCGTTGGCACGAATAAGCTGATTACCCATATTTGGGTTACTTTTGAACATGTTTACGTATTTATGATTTTTTCCTTTTAACTTTATGTTTTTACAAAGTTTTATGCAAAGGTTTAATAAATAGTTTTGATGTAATCAAGAGTTTTTGAAATAAAACAAAAAGTTTGGCAATGATAACACGGAGACAAAATATAATGGAAATTTTCTATAAAATTTACTCTAGGATAATTATTTACGTTGAATTTTAGATGAAGCGTAAATTTTGGACTTGGGAAACCCATGCATCCTATCAAAGATACCAATAAACATTCTACACGTTAGACATAAAAATGCTTGTTAATTAGAATCGTAATTTTGTAAAGAATAAAGGTCTTCAATTTTATACAGAGAATCTGAACAAGTTAACATTAAAGAGCATTTTAAAAGCTGTAAGTAAAATGTCTTAAGGCTCAATTTTATATTCGAACA
The DNA here is from genome assembly GCA_034693345.1 of Entomobrya multifasciata. Lineage (NCBI taxonomy): Eukaryota > Metazoa > Arthropoda > Collembola > Entomobryomorpha > Entomobryidae > Entomobrya > Entomobrya multifasciata. The sequence continues at coordinate 7,668 of JAQFXM010007060.1, read as the reverse complement.
TGTTAAGGACTTAATGAGTTTTTAAATGGCATATATTACATATGTACTCATCAAACACCTATTACAGTCTAGTCCCACGTGTCTATATAGACACGTAATAAATTAATTAAATTACGTGCCTATATAGACACGCTACGTGTTTAAATAGACACGTAAATCGGTTTATTTAAATTGTAAGAAGTAAGAAAGTAAGAAAAGTTTCGCCACACTTTATTTTTACCAAAAAACATGCAAAAATGTGAGATTTTTGCTCAAAAAGGTGACAAAAACGGCTATTTCTTGGAAACAAAAAGCTGGGCGAAACTTTTCTTGCTAGTATCTTGAAGTACATGCTTCCCTTGATTTTCCTTGAAAAAAATTACTGGTAGGTTGTTTTCCTACCGAATTTCAAAGTTTGAAAACTATGAAATTCAATGTCCTAAAAACTACCCAACCAAATTTTTAAAACTTTACATCAGAAAATCGAGCTATTTTTGCTGATCATGTTTGCCATTTAAAAAAAATTTTGGTCACCTTTGCGCTTACAGCTTAATTAAAACCGATTTACGTGTCTATTTAAACACGTTACGTGTCTATATAGACACGTAAAATTGAAATTAAAAATAACATTTTTTAAATAAACTTGTCTACGTAGACAAGTAGTGTGTCTATAAAGACACGTGGGACTAGACTGTATTATCGATTTTAAGTAATTTTAAAATTCCCTAAAGTTAGTCGCAATTAGCACAAATGTTTCGTTCAATGTATGTAATAATTCCAATTGCTTCTTCCATTTTAGTCTAAACTTTTTTTAGTTTGAATGACATTAAAATCTTTGAACTTGTCCATGAAGAGACGGATTTCTTTTAATAGATCATTCCCATTTGACAATATTTTATGCATTAGATGGTCATGTTTAAAATTTTCATGGGTCGACAACATGTTATTATAAATTATTAATCCAGTGCCGAAAATAAGAACACGTGTGCATAGGCTGCTATACAATGACATAAAATAATTATAAATATAACAAGTGTTTTAAAATTTCAGTATTTAAAAAAATGTTAACTGCAACGGTTATGTATCGTTTTACGGAACCTTTTTGTAACTATTTTTACAATTTGTCGACCCTTGCACAAGCTTTCATGAAATGGGACCATACACCTATTTACGGAATAAAGTTTCTGGAAATTCGCTATAGCTATAACTCTCTTACCAGATAAATTTGTATAACGGTTATATATCCTGTATAACCTAAACAAGTTATGTAAATACAAAAAAACCAAGGTATTTTTGCTACAAAATCGAAATTTTGTAATTAATATTTCATGTTACATACATTTGATTTTGAAAAAGACTTGAAGAAAGCAAATGTCAAATTAAATTTACATGTTTACTACAAATATTGGTAAAGCACTAAACTACAATTTTTTTTTTAAATTACCAATTTTAAATTTAAGGTACTATATTGAGTAGCATAATTTCAACTATAAATACAACCGAATACAGTATGTTTGTCAAAAGCATGAGTTTTAAATATAAACCATAAAAACTTACCTTCTACACGATTCACTTCCCAAGATCAAAGCTTATGTGAAGCTATGACCACTTGCAGTTGAAGTTATTTAGCTTGTTGCTCTTGAACATTAAACTTGGACTGCAAAACAATTCATTCGTAAAGTTAATTTCAGAGGTTAATAAATTTGAATTGTAGATCAACCGCATTAAATACAAAGCAGGATACTGATTTTGAAAGACATTAAAGAGTCAATTCTATTCTAATCTAATTAAAACAATCATGAGTTTGGGCCAAGCCTTTATAAACATCCAAATCTATCTCCAAAAATATTTTCAACTGCCATACATTTATGACCAGCAATGCAATCGTCTCATTTCAAACCCTAAACTGAACACAAGAAAACCATGGAGACTTCCCATTTGGCACATTCAAAAGTTATTTATATCTTTATTCGGTACGTTGGTTCCTGCCTTTCACATCTACTCACTCTGGAAAAATCCTTTGCCAATTGATCTGGAAGAACTGATGATAACCTGTTAAGTACTTGCCTGCTCCGTTCAGTACTTTGCGTCCTGGTATTCACTTGAGCTTTCCACCAGTTATCATGCCCATCTCATTACTGATATATACAGGCTAAGTGGAATGAAACACGAAGGCTTACCTTGGCCATTGACAAATCGGATACCTGAGTTTCCAGAATTTCTTGGGTATGGTCTAGCATTTGGATTCTTTTTCTTTCCCTTTGGTGGTGCAGCGTTTCCAATTTTTAGGAGTTATGACCCCGTACAACTCGTTATTACAGGAATGTTTCCCAATGCCCCACTAATTTTACGACAAGCTACATCATTCTTTTTGACATTATTTTGTGCCGGTCATGCAGCTATCGTTTGCTTACTCCAGTTACTAGTCACATCCAGCTGTTTAACAATTTATTATGACCTTGCGAAGCAAAATTACCTATTGAGCATACGTAAAGACCATGTCAATCCAACAAAAGAAGATTTTGCGGGAAGATTTATTCGCAAATTAAGAACTTTTGCGAAAATAGTACGTGGTTTCAAAGCAAAACAGGTTGTTTTAAAGCGTAGTAAATGCTTGAGTTTAAGTAAGATTGGTACTTCGATGCGTAATATTAAAAATGAAAGAGTTTCTGGAAACCGACAAAGTAATCGAAACCAAAAACAACAATTTGAGGAACGACTATTCCGTCACCGTCAACTAAACATATTAATATTTTCCTCAAATGAATGTATCAGATTTTATGTTCCTTTAATGACAGCTGCTGGAGAAGCTTTAGTTGTTATATCAATTTTTGCAGTTATTCGATTGTATGAGGACCTGGAAATATTGTTTTATCTTATAGTTGCCTTCTTTTCTGTATTCATAACACCCCTTATTATTTTCTTTTGTCAGTTTTCTTCAAAGCCGACTTTTTTCTCAAGCGAAATGATAAGATATTGGAAAGGAAATGTGATAGTCATGTGTTGTAATCTAGAAAAAAAACAGATTCAGTCAATGCGTAATCTTGGGTTTAACATGGGTCAGTTTTTAACTGTTACGAGTGACACAGCTTTGAATATACTTGATACCATTCTGCAAAATGCAATAGCTACTTTAATGGTTTAACTGTCGGAATAAATTTGATAGCAAAAATTCGTCGTCATGTGTATACTTAATAAGGGGTGTTAAACTATAATTCAATCATTTCATTTACCAATTGGAACTATTTTACCTTTTCTAACATCGATCGTACGACATTGATTCACGTGTCCATTGTCATACGATTTACCCTTCTCACGTCAGTTGAACTGACTTCTGTATTTCTCCAAATCTATATATACCCACGTTTTCCTTACACGATTATCTCTCACTTTGATGTCAAACTTCGGTGTAGCTAGTGGCATATTCATTTGCTTCCAAATGTCTATGATGACCAGTAGTGGTCTCCAGTCTCTGTACCGCTGTGGAAGGGCGGCAGTATAAATGTGGTTTTACTTTTTACTCACCTAAAAATACAATTGGACTCTATACTGTAACTTACAACTATTGCGTTGCTTTAAATTATTTCTCATGCCATATTCATAAATATTCAAAATAACCGACCCTCCGAGCTCTCGGCTCAGAGTCACATGATATATATACATATATAGGTAGATTAGTGATAGTAGTATACATATTACGTCTCGCGTTCACCTTACAGTCCCTATACTGTAATTTACCTTTAAAAATCTCACAAATTTGGAGTAATTATAACATTCGCCTATGGCATTAGGGTATATAAATACGGAATACTTAAGAAACTGTTCAAATAGCTTAATATTGGGTTTCAAAATAATGCATTGACTAAAAATTCGAATGTATGTACTTTTAGACCAAATTATAGTCAAAAGTTTCAAAAATGATTGCACATATGAACATATAAAAATCTGTCAAATGTAAAAAGATTAAAGTGGAATATATAACAAAACATAAATGCAAAGGATAAATGAATAAATAAATTAAATAAATTACAAAGGATAGATGAATAAATTGAATAAATAAATTACAAAGTATTGCTCATAACTTTTTCGCAAAAATAAAATGATAACAACACATTCTGTTTTTCTGTATTGCTCATATCACCTGCTAAAATGGGTTTGCTAATTTTGAGATATGGTTTTTGAAAAGTGTATCGGTTGTACGTTCAGTAAATAAAATAAGCAAATTTCATTTAAAATGACAACTAAGACGTCAATCAAACTAAAAAATATACTTGTAAAGATTAAAATAGAAATTAGACAAAAGCAGATAGAAACAATGAAACCTAGATAAATTTGGTCTAGGTTTTTTTCAATTTTCATTATTTCGAAACCCTGTTTTAGTTGGATATAAGAAGTTAGAAAATCGCCAAGCCGGTTAAAAAGCATCTTCAAATCATACACTATAAAACATGTTTATTGAAAAATATTTTCTAAGCAAACATTAGTGACAACTTCAAGTTAATGATTTAGAGTATTATATTTATTCTGAAGTTTCTGATCGTTTATAACATGGTTTTGGCGTGGATAAGTTAAGTTTGAGCTTATACAACATTGAAAATATTCGTGTTAACCTAAAGAAAAAAAAACACTTCTCCGCTTTTATGAAACAGCTTAGCTGCCAAATTTGAAATGAAGTAACCTGACCAATGATTGTCTACGGTTCCAAAATCTAAGTTTTAACTAATCCCCGTTTCATACCTTCGCTACGCTAGATACGTTTTTAATGAAAATTGATATTACAAAGAAACCAGAAGGTTGAAATAACATTATGTAAATCCTTGGAGTCAGGTTGATACTAAGTTTTGTTTGTGAAATGAACGGTAAACCTAAAATGTGGAAATATTCAATGTTTTGACATTAATGGAAAGTCGACAATGGAGTATTTTTTAGACTTACGGGGGCAAATTTGGGAACAACAAATAAAAAATGCATGCTTTGCTTAAAGGTTATTTTACTAATCAAGAGAGAATATATTTTACAAACCTTTGCCCTACATTAATCAATGATTAATCGAACTTGCGGACACTGCAAAACAGCTTAAATACTATTTTATTTATTAGAACCATGTTTCATACTCAGAAAAGCAATGTTTGTACACCTTTTTCGCAATTTTAATCCCGACAAGGTTGCGCCTCTGTTAACATTCCTAGATTTTGGTTTACTCACGTTGCATAGAGCTGTAATGAAAACACATAATTCGAACATTGCATTTTTATAATATACCAAATTAAAAAAACTTATGTTGCTCGAAGTACATCATATACACATTTTGTTGTAACACGTATTTACAAAAAATTGGGAACAATAAGTAGTGGCCTATCCAGTTAAGAGAAATATTAAACAAGGAACGACGTATCTTATACAAGGGCGATTATGACGCATTGTATGCTAAAAGTATGTTATGAATATAAGTTTTAATTATTAAAGTCTTTAATAATTTTGCATGAAAAATTTCTGTTATATATACATATATTAATGTCACGTTGTATCATCATCTGAACATACAAGCCGAAACGTAATTGCTTATTCTCTCGTATAACTGACAATATATCAGTTTTAGATTTTCTATCGTCTACAACACTATGCCGTCCGACTTTTATAATAAAGTTCTCCAGATTTTAATTAACGGAGCTACTAAACGACTTAACTTACTCTCTTTACAATATAGTTTTAACAATAAATGGACCATCGCGGAAAATAGGAGAATATCAACTAGCTTTTGGATTTTATTTCATGCATTTTCATTGATTTTAAACATTTTCGACTTTTACCACAATCTCAACTTCTCTGGATCAAAAAACCTAGTTATAGTTTTCTATCATGGATTTATGTTGCATTCAAAAATTGTCGCATGTCTATTTTTAGTATTACTTAGTGTTCTTTCTGGGGGATGTTGGACAATAAATGCCAGTTTCTCGGTGGTATCGCACCGGTCCCGTACTGTCGAATCTATCTAATTTCTCTGTTTTGCAATTTAAAACATCGGATAAACTAAACTTCTCTAAACTAGCCAAATCTCCAATGAACTGCCAATTTTGACTAAATAACTGACACTCAAGGAAAAGATTCACTGTCTAAGGTTCTTTAATGTGAAAATAACTGAGCAATTTCTATTTACAGTGATTTTTTATATTACAAATGACGTAACTTAGTGTACAGAAAATTAGCTTATTTTTTCTCTGCACAATTCGACGTTCGCTCTCTGCCAGCCAAACACATACTAACTCTCCTTTCTTCTTCGCTGCTCTTTTTGCTTCCAACTCGAGGCCGACGCATCTTCAACGTTTCACGCAGCCAAGCAGTCTGGAAGATCCTACATACTACACTCAAATATATACATACATAATACATAAAACTTTGACTACATACAACAAACCATCTATGTACATAGTTCTTACGAATAACTAAACAAACATTAAACTACAAATTCATAAAACACATTTTCATATACCACAACAACACTTAGAGTGCAAAATTATGAGTTTTTACAGTTGTTAAATTGTTTAGATACAAATAATCCCTCTCGTCGTTCTGATTCAGATATAAAATCTGTCCCAGTTTTTCATTTATTTTTAGTGGTTATGATCATTTTTCCGTTTACTTTCATTTATGGATTTTTAAATCCAGTTGTGTTTGTGCTACCATGTCTTTACAGTAGTTCGCCATTTGATAATTTAAATTGCTGCTCCCATTTTAGTTTTGACTGCGTTTTTATTGGAATTACTTAAAAAGCATTGATCTTGTATATTAGGGACGGACTTCTTTAAATAGATGTTTCCCTGTTTGGCAATATTTTTTGGATTGGATGGTCATGTCGTATGTTTTCTTGGGTAGGGAATATATTTTTATAAATTTATAATCCAGTGCCAAAAATAAGAATACATGTGTTTGGGTTCCTGTGCAACGATACAAAATAATTTTAAATATAACATGTGTTTTACCATTTCAGTATTATTTGCAAATAGTATGGCAACTGCAACTGTTGCTTGTCGTTTTACAGAACATTTCAGCTTTTCTTTAGCATTTTAGCTTAGCATGTTTTTAAACTTTTCTGGGGCCCCAAGTTTTTATTAAATTAGGCCATATATTTTTTATAGAATAAAATTACGACATGTTTTCAAAAATGGGCTCAAGTAAGCTATAGTGATGACCTCTCTTTACTAATCAATTTTTTTTACGTTATTCATATCATATATACTAGGTTAAGTAAAACACAACTGAGCAAGGTACCTTTGCTACTAAATTGACATTTTGTAGTTAATAATTCAGACTTAGTTACATTTAATATTGAGGAAGGCCTAAATAATAGAAATGTAAAAGATGTCAAATTAAAAATGACAGGTTTTTCTACAAATTTAGGTTTGAAATAAATAAAACTACAACATAATTTACAACCTTTGAAGACGGAAATTTGCAAACAATAATTTAATTTTAAAAGTGATGTACAACATCAAATAGCATGGCTCCAACTATAAATACAATTAAATAAGGTATTTGTGGCCAAAACTGGAGTTTAAGCGTCAAACCACATAAATACCTTTTTGTTTACGTTTTACTTCCGAAGATGAAAACATATGTGAAGCTTTGATCAATTCAAAGTTATTGTCCTTTTTGCTCTTGAACATTCAACTTGAATTAAAAATCTATCCA
>JAQFXM010007059.1:0-12393 GCA_034693345.1 Entomobrya multifasciata | reverse complement strand
CACGCTAAGCATTGGGGATCCCAGCAGAGGACTGCGTGTGTTTTGTCTACCTAAAAGTTACACGCGTATCATGCTGGGACCCACTACCAGTAGCAAGCCATGCCGTCGGCAAAAGCAACGCTGCTGAGGCAATGGTAAGCTACTGACACTCGCTCTGTGGCTCTCTCATGAGACAGAAGCTCTCCTTCAAGTTTTCTTGTCGTAGTTAGTTAAGTTTTGAGTTAGTTAAGCAAGTTTATTGTTAGTTAAGTAAGTTATCGAGTTAAATAAAATAACTGTTAACTTTTAAAAGAAACTGAAGTTCTTGTTGTTATTTACTGCATTCAGATTAACTATTTGTCCAGTGAAACGAAAAATACTGCAATCATCTGAGTAAAAGGAGAGTGGGCGTTTTTTAATAGTGGCATAAATTTAACAGTTTCATCAGTCATATTTTGAAGTCATCCCATTCTCAACAAAAGGGATGCATGGTATATTATGGTTTGTACTGCATAATCAAACGTGAGTAAAGATATTAGCTTGTTATTGCCACAAAAGAGAAAATGCTTAAAATCGAGGTATGTTTCTGTGTTGGTTTTACTGGTTACCACGATGAGTAACCTCCCTCATTGTGGTTATTCAGTGGGGGGTAAGCAAAAGATACACTTTATCAGTTTGTATGTTTTACTGTAGATCAAAATGTTCCGGCCACTATTGCACCACTTTCACCACGAGATGCAATAGTAGTGGAGAATTAAATGCAAGCCTCATTTAACTCGCAATCAGACCAGACACGGGCTGAGGGTGAGGTGTCCATACGTTTATGGTTATACAAGTAGTCAAACAAGCGAGGGTTCTAACTACAAACCAGCAGTTCTAAGAGAAATGTAGATGCAGTACAGTAATGCTGCTGTTTATTTAGAAAGAAGTACAATGAACTACGTTTTTACTCTTTTGGTTCAAAGGCACACAGGACGAATAAATTAGGAAAAGAGCTTAACTTCACAACAAATTACGCTTTTCATTGGCATCATTGCATTTCGTTCCTTTTATTCATTTGATTACATTAAATTAGGTAAATGAAAAACTTATGTGGATTATTTTGGTTTGCGTTCGGTTGTCTATTGTTTTGCTTTTACTTTAAGGTATAGACGAAAGTGAAAGTGCAGCTGTAGTGTCTACATTAATATAGTATGAAATGCACTTTTAATGGGCAAAAGTACGATGCATCGCATCATCATGCCTATTATTTTGTTGGTATAATTATAGCATAGTTAGTGTAATGAAAGTCTTTGTTGAGTAATTTAATCTTTTCAAATTGTACTAAAACAGTATTCGATCTTATTCTTTATTGTTCAAAGTCACATTTATCTATTTCATACAAACTTCTTCTAATGTTGTGGGATGTTAATGTAAAAACTTTATTGCTTGCAGGAAAGTCGATTTCTAAAGTAAACAAAATAATAATCATGATTTCTTTGTACTTGTGCTATACATATTCTAGGAGTCACTTGTAAATATTTTTTCGAATACTTGTGTCGAGTCAGAAATCAATTATACTATAGTTGAATATTTAGAGAAAATGAGGTAAGAGATAGTTAATTTTAACGATTTAAGAATACTTTCGAAACTAACCAAGGATTAACTATTAGACATGCTGTACATTCACCGTCATTGCTACTAGAATCTTGTAATGGAGCAGCATGCATGTGTACATAGCCAAAATTGAAAGCGAATACAAAGCACAAATCTAATTTTTGAATATCTCAGCATTTAGATAAGAGTTTTCTTCCACAAAATTCTATACATTAGAAACAGCGCGACATTCCTTTACTTTTTCCTCCTACGAGTTCCATTCGTCCCGTGTTTTTTTTCTTGAATTTTCTTTCACTTGTCAATAATATACGCTTATCTGCACTTTCTCCTATTTCTTTATGGAGAATATCCAAGTTACAGCATTTATCTCAAATGCAACTAAACTCGAAGGGTGCGGTTGTTAGAAGAAGCGTGAAGTACTAGGAGACAAGATGGAGCTACCTATTTGTTATCACCAAAAGAAAAACCTTCTGAAATGCATGCCTATTTTAACTTGCATTCAAACTGAAAAGAAAACTTTCATTTGTACAATAGCTTGTTACCAGGCCCAATGAAGCATTTATATTTTGTAAAAAAAAGACTACAGAGAAGAAGTAATCCTCTTGACTGTTTTACCAAATTGGTTCTTGGTTAAAGAGTGCGTGCATAAATGTTTCCCATTTTCGTCCTCTGAAAACGAGCGAGAGCACAAACGACAATTTGGGAATAGTCTATTTTCTAAATTTTAGTGTAAAGGCACAGTGCAATGCTCATGAAGTTTATAAAGCTTAAATAAAGGCTTGTATAAAGACTAAAAAATATACCTTTGTTGAACATTTCCTATACTCATATTTTTATTGCAGCGAAGAGAATCACTGTACATACATATCTTTACACTTATGTGTTCAACAAAATTTTGTCCGTGTATTGAACCGGAAGGAAAGCATGAATTAGTACACCATTTTCTGCAACTAGCATCCGGGGGTGACTGAGACGATGCTTCCTATTTCGTAAACCAGTGATGCTCAGAGAGTGAAATTTTTACACTTTTTTGGACGAGCCCACATTATTACACTGCGGTACAGTGTTTGGTGACGTTGGTGGTGGTGTGACGGCATTGTTCACAGCTGGAGAATGTTTGTAGTTTTTTACTATGTGGACTTGGTATTTAGAATGCAAGACAGAATCCGGTCGGTGGTGTGGACCAAAAGTGCTCTATGTTATCTCAATTCACGATCGCTATTTGTTGTTCATTTTTATCACACATATTTATTATATTGCTTCTAGTTTGCATTATCACTTTACTACCAGTGCCAAATATTGCAGGGCAATGCATACTCACGTACTGAATAAAACTAATGCAGCAGTTTGTATCTGGTGAAAGTTCTTATTCCGTTCGTTGTACTTTTGGTAATCATAGCACAACGAAAGAAAATTTTTACACCAATTTTGTGTGCATTATGTATGTGGTTGAAGAAAGTTTAATTTTGTATACATATTTGGACAATATACATTCATATATATAATTCACCCCGAAAATATTGTATGCTGCCTTGAACAAGCGGAATAAAGTTCAAAATCCTTGCCCACTGTGCAGCAACCAACAAGAAATAATATTTGATAACCAACAATGTGTACGTAATGTACAAGTTGTGGCAATCGTTTTTATTTCCATATGTATCCGATGCGTAAACGACTTTCCAATGATAACGTTTTTATCAAACAAAAGCTCTATTCCCCATATAATGTAGACACTAGCGATGTGATAATAATGTTGAAAATAGGTTTCGTCAAATAGATATACAGATGAATTTTAAAGGTTCTGTTGCGATTATTGCAACAGGAAATCCGAATTTTACACACAACTATGCGAAGATATATGCAAAACTAGTTCTAGTATTATTTTTCTTGTCGATTTAAAATCGTTTCCAATGATAGCTTTTCCATGATGAGATGGCTGATTGCCACTAACATTGCTTCAAATATTTTACAATTAACACAGTGATACTTTATTAACGTTCGTATGTTACATTTATTGTGTTTGGTAGCGCTGAACCAATTTGTATTGTTCAAAGTATTTAACACGTTCCAAAATTAAGATGTCAAAATTTGCAATAAGTAACGCATTAATTAAAAATGTACATTTATTTATTTTATTGTATTTTTTGCGAATTCGAAAAGAAAGAATTACAAACAACCTAACATGTGAAGATTAAACAAACAGCTTGATACTTAATTTTTAAGATGAAAGATGAATAAAAGTCAAGGACAAAAATGACTGCAACATAAATAATCATAGCGCATATAACAAATCTTTCGTTTTGACGTTTTCCTTTTCTGACTGTCAACTTTGCTCCTACCAGTGCAATTCAACAAGACACAATTAGCTTACTGACAACCTCTTATCTGCCTTGGGGTATTCCACACACGGTTTAAAGGAAATCAGTGAATGGTTTCTGTCGCTTGGTTTTCGCACAAACAAGTGCCTATGTATCAAATATAAATAAAATGTTTATATGTTATTGTTATCCTTTAGAATATATTACGGTTTTGGAGAATTTTCGGTTTACCATTCCTAAGTGGTTTCAGACAACGCAACGCATAGGCCATTTTCTTTGACGACATTCTTCCGTTTTCCATTTTTTACAGGAAAGGAAATAACTTTGTTGTGGCGGGACTCGCCAGATCAACGCACTGGTATGGAATATAACATTCAGCTTCTGAAACCCCAACCCGAACATACATTTTAGTTGAAAAAGTAATGCTGACTTTATAGCAATATGTAGAGAAAAACTTTCACTGGAGTGGACAGTACAAGGTTATTTCTGTGTTGATAAGGAAAATTCATCATAATCGTCGAAGTGGTGGATTGTGTTGTAATAATCATTAGCTCATGCTTGTTTTCTCCCATCTTTTGTCTCGTAAGATTTACATTGGAGATGTTGACTGTATACAAAAGAAGAACGTCCTTTTTTAAACAACAAAAGACGCAAAATAAAAAGGATCGACGATAGAAAAGTCAAGTTAACAAAATATAAAGCAAAATTTAGATAGTCTACTTGTCTATATAATCTTTCCTTTCGTAATAATAGAGTTATATCTGTAGTTAGTTATATACATGTCCGGAATGTGTTCTGTGAACAAGGGAAACATTCATCCATCTCAATTGAGCAGTTGAACACAACTAATTTTAAAAACTTTCCAGACTCCTTTGAGACCCTCGCCTCTTGAGAAAATGTTGCGTATTATATATATGAGGACATGGGGTGTCGTCATAGTCCTTCGTAGCGTGATGCTTTCTACTTACTATTGCCTCAATCAGCATCCTTGTGTGCCAACATCACTATTACTATTTATATTATGAAAAGTGCACTGGTTATACATATAGCATGTAATGTCTTTATGTTATGTGGTAGTGAGCAAGAGTTTGTTTTGCTTTGCTTTCCATACTACATAGAAAAAATCTTACGCGTAAACACAACAACACGAACATCCGAGATCTAAAGAATCGTCAACAGAGAGGAATTACTTTCTATACATAGCTAAAGAACTAAACTTGCAACAAAAATAGTGGCAACTGGATGTACACACAGCTATTTAAGTCAAGTCACATACTTGCTAATGCTCAAATGGAGCAACTTGAATCATCAGCCTTTTTTTCGTTTGACATGGATAAAGTAGGACTAACTAACTAACTATCTCACAAGATAACAAGATTCTTGTCAAAAGGGTACAAGGGTAGGTTTGCCCCTGTGCTGCATGTACATTTTACTTGTGGCTTAATAATTTTCATTCTCACTACATATTTTATAGTCTAGACATTTTTACAAGTTTACTTTTTACTTTAAACGTACGGCATATTCATGGGTGGATATAAAAATGTTTCTTGCATTATATAGTCATCTAGTATTTGCCTTAAGATGCTCGATATCCTGACACTTAAATAATTTGTATGTTTATCTTGTCCTGGATATTTTAAAATGTTTGGCTTAGCAAGATATTGTGAATTTGTAGAACAGTTTCTTTTTCACAGATGCTTACTTTTTCTTAAGAAAATTCTACGTCATCATTTTCTCCCTTTCACTTTCTTAACAACTCCTCCCTAAACCGATTAGGAGTGTATAGCTAACCATTAATTTGCAGACAAACATAATTACGACGGTGTATAAATTACATATGCTGATATATTGCATTAAAAAGTCTAAACAGTTTGGTTTCATATGATAGTTATTGCATAGAAAGCAAAAAAGATAAAACTTTCCCAGTAAGCTATATGCTTACCTTTCCTTCATATTATATTTCTTGCCTGATGTCTGAGGTAGCCCCGTAAAAATAAAGTACTATGTTACTTATAAAATATTTATGCTTCAATATCTTTTTATTTGTGCACCACAATAATTTCATCTTTATCTCCCCCAATAAACCTGCCTCATTGTCCAAAAACCATTTATTGACAAAAAAGGAATATCCAATAAAACGAAAATTTACATATTAATTTGCTGACGTATCTCTCTTCCTTGGTTGCACAATTTTTATCTACCAATTTCTTTCCATTAGCACAGTTGTCTTTCATTTCTTGCCAGAAGGAATCCAGTCCAATAATTATTTTTAAGGGTCTCATGTAGTTTATCAGACGGAATGAAAGGGTTGTCAAAAACTTTTCTAAACTGTAATCTTAATGATGAATGTCTTAATGATGTTCAGAAAATCAAATAAGAAAAGACTAGAAGCATACTAAGGTTATCTACCCTACACATAAAAAGTGTGAAGGATTGAATAAGTAAAATCACAGTGATAAATGTTCCCGTAATAAAAACTGAGATTAGGTAATAAAATAAAAAGCACTAATAAAAAGCTAAAAGAAGCATATAAATCCATCTGAAATATTTTTCATAATGAGGGTACTATACAAACATTCATACATGAGCATACATACAAATTACATTAAAACGAACAATAATAATAAGATATTACGATTTTTTAAGATTGTTAGCTCTAAAAACAGATGTTCTAGGGCATTTCACTCCTTTTAGCTTTCCATTGTGACAGATAATACTAATGTGGAAAAAAGAGAGATCTGTCATAAGTCAGGAAATACATGGTTTTACTTTCACTTTATTGTGTGCCAACTAAACGATATTATTATGCCTCACCTCCACAGCAGCAGAACGAATTTCAAGCATTCATCTGCGGAAGCTTCATGCTGGGTTTTTTTTGTAAAAAGGATTTATTTCTGTCATGATAAATCAAGAAAGTGAACACGAAGATTCTTGTACAGGTCACACAACAGATGATGTTTTACTGCCCTTTTGTGCTCTGATGATTGCTTTTATAGGAGAAAGCACAACTAAACATATCAATTCACTATGTTTTAAAGCCCTTTTGTTGCAAACATGCGTATTCTTTGTATATGTTGTTTGCGGAACACATGTCCAGGTCGGGGTTATATGTTTGAGCAAACCGACTAACTTGCCAAAAGAAAAAAATGTTGCGTACAATTTTTTGTACTCTCTTGAACCAAAAGCTGAAATAATTCCGCACAAGTCTATAAAGTGGGCCTTTTTCTTTTTAGTACAAAAGAATCTTTTGTTTTGTTCATCTTTTTCTTTTCACCTATACACACGCCTACTTCAATATATACTCACGTAGGAAGAAAAACATTTAATTTTTCTATTAATATTTTTTCCGCTTTCTTTTGAAAGAGTAAGTGAAGTACTTGAGTATTGTAGAAAAGGACTAGTACCACAATGCGTGGGTGGTAAAGGTGGCAATATCTGATCCTGAAGTTGAGATATTGAAGAGGATTACAAAATAAATGGGCTTGAGATGAAGGCAATAAAGAACTTGGACTTGGACTCTGTACTGACTTGTCAGATGAAAAAGAATGGAAGAGAAAAATATATTTGATTGTAAGCTTTAAAGAGACTTATGTATCTTGGTTAGGGAAGCTCATCTTATAAATTTACACTCAACTGTGGAGTATTTCTTCCCTCTTGTATTTTATTATTTTCACCTTATGCGACAGTTCAGCCTAGGCCAGTAATTTAATACATCAAGAGAAAAATTTGTCGATTCTATCATGTGGTACTTCAGAAGATTGGAAAAGTGAAAGCAGTAACATATATATATTCTTGCAAAAGAAGGGTTTCTTTCCAGTCTGAAGATTTAAAAAACACAACGGCGTACGTTGAATGAGAAAAGCAGGTAAATACTTGATCTGCATTCTCGACAACCATAAATTTTTTCTCCCCATCCCTTTTCATTTTGTATCGCATACTTTAATACTGCATCAGCATATACAACACATTCTTTCAGATTGCATATCTACATGAAATAGCTGAAAGTGACAATTTTCCTTACTCAGAAAATATACACGATGCAGGTTCTTGGTTTAATGCATTTTCAGAACTACAAAATTGTATTAAATCTGAGATTGTAATTTAAAAAGATTACGTTTGAACATTTTAGAAATGACGTAATATATAAACCGATTGATCGGCCATAAGAGATTTCTCTCTCAATTTCTGTAATGCTATTGATAGGTTTATGTAAACTCATTTATAAAAATCAACCCCTGTCGGTCGCAGTGTTATTTTAAAACTCGATAATCAACCATAAAATATTAAATCTAAGGTTAACAGTATAAAAAAAGAACCGGAGAAAGGTTACTTCATTCAATACAATTTTGCTAGAATAACTATTAGCTAGCTAAGCACTTACAAAACAATTATGCAGTCTAGTCACGAACGTTTTATTTATTTATTTTTTGCTATATTAAAAAAGGATATATATTTTTATGATATTATTTATACTGATTTTGTTTTTCTTTTTAGTCTGAGTGTTAATGTTGTCTCCTTTGTACTGTTGTAGGTGGGCTTTTTGACATTGAGGACCGGTACGAGGAGACAGCATTCCGGCATGCAGTCGAGAGGGCGAACGCAGAACAAATTCTGCCAAGATCACGTATGAATGCACATTGGGAAAGATTGCCTGCGGGTGATTCATTTCACGCCTCAAAAAAAGGTTCATGTTTTTCTAATACTTTTTTATTTTATTTCATACTCCCTAGTTTATTTAATGACTGAAAAATAGCAACTTGGTGATGAAGGGTGGCATATCGCTTTAACTGAGAACTTTTTTCATCGAATTTCCGGTATTTTCAATTCTAATAAACATTTAAATTATTCCAATTTGCATCAGAATATCGGTTTTTAATCCAGCGATACGTTAAACAAACTACCTTTTTGGAATCAAAGCAAGTGAAAGGGTATTTATACGGGCCAGTCGCTAAGAGCTATTTACGGTACTTTCTGAAGATCATTATATTCGAAATGTGGTTCCACTTGTTACACTTTATATTCACTTAACCAAATAAGTAGCTCCCATTATACCACAAACAAGCCTACTAAAACTCAAGCGTGCGAAGCCAGGAGCAAGCAATAAAGGAGCCATTATATTCCGAACGCAACTTGTCTAACTCAAGAATGTATTTACCGCTTACATTCCACATTTAGATAATAAATGCTATATAACGGCGCTTCGTACCATAAGCTACTTACTTTTCTTCTCTTTATTTTCGAGCTCATCAAAATCATCATTTCATTCAAGCAGAGTTAAGCATATAGACAGCTTTCTCTATAAATAGCTTCTCTTTTGTATGAATATCTTCCTACTGAAAGTAAATATACCATATCAAATCTCTGTAAAGCTACTTCTAGAAGAATTAGACTCACATCTATAGGAATGATCAATATAAAGATCAACAAATTATTATGCAAGTGCCTATTCACCATTATCCTCTTAAGATGAACATCAATGACTATGAAATTGCTCATAGGGAAATGAAAGTGTCCTCGAGAAAGTCATTCAATGCCATTCGACATTATGCATTCTAATTTAAAGATCCAATTCTCTCCGTATGTTTTTTTGTAAGAAGAAATGAACATGCACTTAAACTTGGTTGAATGAATACTTAGGTACTTTCTAGAGCGTAATTAAATTATGCATGCCAATGGAAACATCCCACATACATTTTTTGTTCGTTTTAGGAAAGAAATACATACCTATTGCTATTTATTGAGATACTTAGATTAGTCAGTTACTTTAATTTGAATTAATAGCTTTTTTCTACATTGTGTATTGAAATGTTGTTTGATTCATTCTATTAGATATTTTCTATACAATTAGAAGTTTATTTTGCATTCCTTTTTTACTGATGTATAAATATAGAAAAGGTTGTATATAGCTATAAGCCCTGAATAAAAACTGCTATAGGTGATTATGGAGCGAATAAGCAGGAAAATTGTAAAAACGACCCAGCTAAGAAAACTAAATTAGAGCACAACAAAAGTAGTACATTGCGAAAGTGTGATCCATCTTAATCATTTGCAGTAAGTATAAAAATAAAAAGTATGTCTATATAAAACGGAATGTTACCAAACGAGTGCATAGTTGACCCCTGATATATTAAAATATCTTGCAAGACACGATTATGTCCTGTCTAGTCCAGTTTACGATTTCACTAACCATTTTACACTTTATTGGAGGATTTAGAATTTCTCCTTAAAAACGGAAGCTAATTTCAGTATGCGAACTCGTTTTCAAAATATCTTGGACTCCGAAAAATTTGACTTCCTGCGAATTGTGCAATAGTGAATGGGACAATTTCGTGTGCTTCTATTATTGGACATTTTAGGGACGTCATACATAAAAATAAAACTCTTGATATTGCATGACTATCTCAAAATTACTTACATGTCTCCACGTAGCAAATATCTATTGCATCTTATTTCGAAATAAAGAAAGGCCAAAGTTCGTTCACTTTGCGATTTCGTTTACTTTCTTTTTTAAATCTAGCGCATATATAATACAATACAGTCTACGATATACAAAGCATATATTACGGTGGTCATTTCGTGATCTTGTTGCAAAACACGAAATAGCCCGGCAGTTATTACCATGTTATCTTCCCATTCTCAAGTGGAAGAGTCTCTCTCAAGTTGCCCTTACATTACGTACAGTTCACTTTTGTGAGCTCAAATTATTCAACCAGTTTTAGTTTTTCCTCTCTAGCACCCCACATACATTTATATAACAAAGTGCTATTCACTTTCTTTTCTTCATTTCTGGATTAGGCCAATTTTGTTCTCATAAGCCTATAAATGCTCTTAATATGACACTAGATATTTTGACTCAACTTTTACTTTTTCGTTCCTATTCATTTACCTTAACGCAGCTATAGTTGCGGTGATACAGTGGTAGTGGGGCGATAGCGCAAATACTACAGCAGAAGATTTTCAGTCATTCCGTCTGACACTTAAGCTGTGTGTTGAACTATAATACTACGTTGTTTGAAAAGAATCAGGATATTATGAAGCAAGTTAAGAGATGAGTTTCAGCTTCTCGACCAAATTGGCTCAAATGCTTCCACAAGAAACCTCCCGTTGCTCGTTTTATTTTTATCTATAACTAGTTAGGCAATACCATCATTTACTTCAGTAACTACGTATAGTGCAGAATGTGTCGTGCTTGGCTCATAAGAGAAATGTTTGTCGTATATGTAGCACTAGTAAAAAATAAAACACTGGGAGTGGATCTTTTTTATAGTTCCCTTAACTTTCACTGTAACGTAACATTATCCCAAAAAGTAGGAGCTTTTGCGTGTGAGTACGATTATTGCGATTACACAATGTATCAAAATCACAAATACTTGTCCCTATTTTTTGTGTCATGCGTCAATTGTTTGCATTGCATCGTACTTCGTATGATCTTCGTAGTTCACCATCTCTGGTTATTGAAATAAATGTACATATTCCCCAACAAATCTTACAAAGATAAGATATTTAACAATTTATTGTTTTGATTTATGTTGTTTTTCGTTGCTTTTGCGTATCGGACCAGATTAGGAAAAGTTCCAGCAAGTTTTTAAGTGACCTATTTTATGCATATAAAACAGACATGCATAATATAAATAGCATTTTAAAGTCCTAGATCAGAATTTTTTGTACTAGAAAAGCGTGGTCCCATCCAAATAAGTAAGAGCTTTCGCCATTCTCATCATAACAGTAAAGACTTTCACCGAACGATTTTGTTCGCTTTAGTAAAGTGTAAAATTATTCACTTCGAATCTGTACATTTTGAAGACTAAGAGTAATTTCAACGTATTTTCTCTTAGGAATTTAGTACACAAATGTTTAAAACCAACATTCATTTTCATCTAGTTAATCTAAAATATGTACAAAAGTGCGTACAAAATTTGAAATCATATATATCTTGTAATACTCTTGAACATTCATCATATCACATGACAATGGCACAAGACAACTCTTTTCCTTAAAAGCAAACCGGGGAAAGCACTCCGGCTTGTATAAAAATTATGAATGCGTTTGTGAGAGCAGCACAGAGCAAGAGACAGTTCAATGCTTTCTTTAGCAAGCATGCATTTCATCTCTTTCTCCGTTTTCCTTTGAACGATTAACGATACCACTCAAGCGTTTGTTTCTACTGTAATGCGCATTATGTTATTCTTTCTAGTGCCCTAACTAAATTTCACTACTTTTAAAAGCAAACTTAGCAAAACAGTTGGTTTTCCAATATTACATACATATATTCCGTTTGCCTTTTGTCAAATTTTAACTTACAACTGTTCGAGAGAGAAAGAATACTGTTTCCTACCAAGAATTTTTATTATAAGTCATAAATTTACCCGAGTATAGGCTTCGTATAGACCATAAAGTGCAATTGCTTCGTCTTTTATTAGATGTATATTTTGCAAAATATAAGGTTCAAGTACAAAACTAACATATTGCAGACATCGATAAGATGGATTGATAAAACAAA
>JAQFXM010007058.1:0-12396 GCA_034693345.1 Entomobrya multifasciata | reverse complement strand
GGCCCCATCAAACTTGAACTCTTTTGTGGGGTTATCTTTGAACCAATATTTGAACTCTTGGAAATCAATCACAATTCCACTATTGCGTAGAAAATCCATCCCGAGAATAATTGTATATTCACATTCAGTTAAGATAGCAAAAGTGTGAGTTAATCTCTTATTACCTATTTTAAATTTGTAGTCGATTTTTACTTTGGGTTCCGCAAGCGATGAATCCGCCATTTTTATTGGTCCTTTCTTCCATGGTTTAATTTTGGACTTTGTACAGATGTCGGGGTTTCTTATTATAGAAAGTGTTGCACCACAATCAAACAAACATTTACCAATGATAGTTTTGGTATTAACTGGATTTGCAGGTTTGGTAGGTACTTCACATTTAATTTGAGGAAGGAGATCTGTTTTACGATTTGAAATATTATGTATTACCAGTGATCCCAAATCAGGTTCTTCATCTGAATTGAATGTACAATCGATGGCGTTTGGAGCGTCTTGTGGTTGTTGGGAAGTAGTCATCATTGGATCTTGTGCAGTGTGAATGATATGGTTGATGATTTTTGCGGGGAAAGAATGGTTGTGAGGAACTCTCTTGTCTGTCGTTGGAGTGGATGTGTTTCCAAGTTGAACGAATTTATTATTTTGGCGGCTACGATTTTGACTTAAAGGTCGAGAATAGTCAGAGGAGCGGTGTGGTGAGGTTCCGACTTGTTTGGGAGGGTAACTTTGATGGGGAGGTTCTGTGCTTGGGACATCGATTTTCTGGGCGTACTGAATGAGTTCATATATATCCCGTGCTTGACATCCAAGTAGGTGAGGCTTCAGGTGGGTTAACGCCATTTCCGATATGAAATTCAATATCGTGATGGGATTAATGTGTTGTGCTTGTTTCCGATGAAGTTTAAGGTACATCAACTCCATTTCTAACGCAAATGTAGAGAACTGTTCATTTTTTTGTTGACGGTGGCGTAAAAGTTTTTCCATGGCGGCTGTGTAGTCTGCTGTTGTACCATACACTTTAAGGAAGTGTTGACAGAAATGATTCCAGCTAGAGATCTGGAGGCGGGTCCGTTGCCACCATAAATTCAGTTCTTTTTCTTTCCCGAATACCTGATGCAGCTGCAAAAGGCGTTCATTGTCGGGAATATTCCTCATTTCCATGTACTGTTATAGTTCTTGGAGGTAGAACTCTGCAGTGTCAAGGCCAGGATTGAACCTTGGAGCGGGTATGTTACTTGAAGTGGAAACGGGTGTGTAGTTCTGATGAAAAGGGGGGTGTTGCTGAGCTCTTGTTGTTGCGCATTGAGGGCTGGAGGGGGCGGAAAGGTATTCGGTATTCATGGAGTTGTTGTGAAGACCGGGAGACGTCGGTAATGCTGGTTTTGCATTTTGCTGTGCAAATCTCTGAGACAGGATGCTGGATATTTTACTAACGAATGGACGTGGCAGTTTCTCACCCGTTATAAAGTCTTCCAAATAATGATCGAAGTCGGAAATATGCTTGAATTCGTCTTGGTATTTTCGTGAGTCTTCTTGGTATTTTTGTAAGTGGGTCGCAAAGTCGGCGGTCAGTTTGTTGATGGTTTCTTGTAAAGTCGTTAATGCACTTTCGGTGGATTCCCATTTGCGCATTGCTGCTTCCACATTTTTATCCCGCTGTTTGTTTCCGCCCACTTGTCTGTTGAGAAGGGTGGCATTTGCCTGTATTGTGTTGAGGGTGTCTTGTACGGCATCCAAAGTAGTTTGTATTTTCGAACATGACTGGTTAGTATGTTCAATTGCCGCATCTTTGCATGATATCAGCTGTTTGGAAATGCTGTTGATTAACTTTTGCAAGTCATGTCGTAGTTTTCCGAGCTCGGTGGATGTCTCCTTGGGTTTCTTGGGGGCGTTAACTGTTCCTTGTGAAGGGAAAAATATTTGGTCAAGATTCCTTTCAACCATGGCATACTGATCTGAAGGAAGAATCAGATTGTATAAGTAATTTTACAAGGAACGCATCATAATAAAGATATAATGTAGTAGGATCACTCCTACAACGGGAAAAACGTAAGCGTAGAGGTCCATGTTTTCTGGAGGGACACAGCACAACTTAGAGGAAAAACTTGATAGGTTGAATAGTGTTTTTCAGTGATTTTAAACGGATTTCGGCACCATTTGTAACATGTGTATTTCCATGGGGGCGGAAATTGCACGTTATTCCCTGGAGATGCCAATAAATATGCTTTGGGAGAGCGAAACTTTGTATTATTTTTAACTTCAGTGTATATTTATTTCACAATAATCTAGCGTACGCAAAATTAACAAAATGTGAATTGATAAAGTTTAATTACTATTAACTTTAAGTCTAAATATGGGAAGACTGAAAAAGCCCATCTAATAGACCTGAATATCCTATATTGTGCTATTTTACGAGAGATGAGATCTTTCATCTCTCCTGTTCGCCTGTTTAATTCAGTCTGCTGCATGGAGAGCACACGCTAGTTGAGTTGAGCTGGATAACCTTGATGATTCTCAATGAGTTCACGTGTTATGTACAATGTAGGGTATGCTGGGCTACATATTTTTCAATTACAATGTCTGATGGTACTGTTCATGTTGGTAAGATATTGCCATACTTATATTGGGCAGCTACTAAGGTTTCAACAATTAAATAATTACAAATGATACATGATGACAACATGCTAAATTCTCGACTTGAAAAGTAAATTGACTTTATTCTGAAAACAAGGGCGATCATGACTTCAATACATGTGGTTATTTGAAGAAAACTTCTGCCGATCATTTTGCCGTAACAAGGAAAGGGTAAAGAGCACTGAACTCTCCATTTGGACGAGAATAGTCTGTCTGCACTTGGTGAAGAATTCAAGTGCCTCCCTCATTTGCTATTAAATTTATAATTTATATTTACACAGTTTGTCGCTTAAGAGATTCATTAAACTTGTCAAATATTTTTACTTTTAAAAAATGTCCTCACACGGCTCACTTGAAATTAAATGATCTTGAAGGAACTAAAATTTCATATTTGTTCACTTAAATAAAATACAAATTGATTATCTGTCATTTCATGGACACGTGTGTTTTAAATGCACACAGATAGTAAAAGCTTATTCGTATCGATAGTTCTGAAATTCGAGGAAAAATTGAAAGCAATCGCAACAATACTAATATATGTAGTTAATAGCTTATCAATGATTTTTGGTTTAGGATGCATCAATCGAAGAATTTCTAACAATGAATTTTAGAATTTTCTAAATTTGTTCCTTTGTCGTAAACCTTTTAGTCGACTAATTTCAATGTAAAAATGTTTACATTTCCGTAAATGTATTACTTCATTTCTTATGAACCACTTACTACATGATCATAAATCTTACAATACAAAGTAACAATTCAATAATAAATTGAAGCAAATTGAAGGCGTATCAGCCTAAATTTTTAAAATTGGACGAGCAAAAAACTTTTATTGTGACTTCCATTAAAATATCATTTTATTCAACGTTAAGTATCAACTACATTGTTCGTGCCATTATTATGTATACTGCGAAAAATTGTTTGAGTAGCATAGAAATATGACGAAACATTTAAGACGGAAAACGTACCTAAGTTTTTATATTTTATTATTCACTCTACTTAACAAAATTCTACTTCAAGACGCTGCTTTTGGTGGCCACTCAGCATTACATAATGAGCAAGCCGAAATTCCATACAAAAATATAATTAAAAACGTAATATCATACTCACAAAAATTATATTCGTTCAATCCATTTACAATTCGATTAGTAAACTCTAATCCTGAAGTCGTGTCTCGCCAACCTTCAAGCCCTGAAATTTGGGAAATTTTGGAAGATTTTCCCAAGATCCTTGGTTATAGTCCAGGTTCTAACTTTTCTAAATATATGGAACCTGACGTGAGGAAATCTTCGACCTTAACAGAAGGGCGAAGACAAATGTCTGCATTTTTTACTATAATTTTGGTGTGCAACTTCTCACAGTTTTCAATCCTCCAAGATTACATTAGACAAACAGTAAATCCAAAATTGGATTTTACCCTGTTTATTCTAAAATCAAAAAAATTGAGAATACGCGAAGGAATAACGACAACAAGTGAATATGAAATCGACAATTTCCCAGTTTTTGCTCATCTCCTTCATAAATTGGTTATCATAATTAATTTTAAATGGACACCAGTATCTATTTGGACTGAATGCTTTGAAAATTGTTTTTCAAATATCAAGTTACATAGAATTTTGGACGTTCCAGAATTCCCTATGAAAAATATTCGAATGGGCTACAATCTTCGTGGCCGACATTTTCAAGTCAGTGCATCAGAATCCCCGCCATACACTTTCCTGTACCAGCCACATAATAACTCTGAAGCAGAATTCAAAGGAGCTTATATTAATCTGTTAAGTTTTGCATCTTTAAAGTTTAACTTTACATATACTGTTACAAACGACGGTTTAAGTTATGGCACTCAACTTGCAAATGGAACCTGGATTGGAAAATATAGTCGTATTTACTACCCCGACTCGGGTTACGATATTGCTTTACTTTTACCAAATAACTACTTATTAAAACGTGGCGACAGATCAGTTTCTATGACAGTGATTGACATGGGTTTTGTGATGGCAGTGCCTACAAAATCCCCAGTGCCTTGGTATGCCTTCTTTCAACCTTTTCATTTCAAAGTTTGGGTTGTTCTATTTGTCTGCTTTTTAAGTGTCGGACTTATACTATCTTTGATAGTACATCATTTTGAAATAAATTTCAACCTTGATATAATTTGCAAAGTCGCTATATTACTTCCATTGTCCCTAGCTCTAGAACAGCCAAACCCTAATATTCCCAAAAGTGTGCGACGTTGCCTTAGTTTTTGGCTTATGGCAAGTGTTGTACTTGGAACGGCATACAAAAGTAAATTGAAAGCAATCATTACAATTCCACATGTTGACCAAATACCCATGACGTTCTCAGAGTTGGCGGATATTAAAGATTTTAAGGTGATATTACTGGCGGTAGGGAAAATAGAACGAGATTATTTCTTGGAAAGGAGATCTCATGATTTGCCTGTGGTAAGAAAACTGAGAAGTAGGATTGTCACGGAGAAAAACTGGGTAAAATGCTTGGAAACTGCAATAATTAATGAAAGACATGCTTGCATCATTTGGAAAACTGGCAAGGCTAGAATCGCGAAAAATATGTCGTTAAATTCAAGAGTCAAGCCGTACGTGTATTCTACGGAGACAGTGCTTCAACAGTTTTGCGGATTAGGATTTCAGGAAAATTCAATTTTTTCGACAGCATTCGAGTTAATTGTTAGTTCAATGTATGAAATGGGATTGATGGAGAAATGGGAAGAGGATTTTATACATGAACTGGAATATACAGGAAGTAAGAAACTTTCAAAAGAAAAAGGACATTCAAATTTAGTACGTAAGTTAATACAAGTTACCAAAGGAAATGAGAAAAATGGTCCGTTAGGAATGGGTAGTTTGTGGGGAATTTTTGCAGTGTGGTTTGCAGGCGCCTTAACAGGAACATTTGTAATGATAGT
Source organism: Entomobrya multifasciata (assembly GCA_034693345.1). Lineage (NCBI taxonomy): Eukaryota > Metazoa > Arthropoda > Collembola > Entomobryomorpha > Entomobryidae > Entomobrya > Entomobrya multifasciata. The sequence continues at coordinate 6,848 of JAQFXM010007058.1, read as the reverse complement.
GAAACGTTGGATTGAATAAGTAATAGTATTTGTACTTGTGTAGATATCAAATACAAGGATTTTGTAGGGAAAAGCTTTTTTTGTAGCTTTTGTAAGTTTTAATTCATACAATTTATATAATGCATTTGATTGTTCTTACGATGTGTAGTTTACAATCTATTGTTGTCGATTTATTTGTGTATTTTTAGGGATATTGTTACGCGCGGTAAATTCAAAAGGCGTTATCAACTTCACTGAGTCGAGGCGCTGTTCTATATTCAATGCAATCGTGACAAATATTTCTATAGCATTTTGGTATATATTGTTAGAAAATAATATAGTGTTTAAAATAAAATACTGGAACTAAAGCATCGGAAATGTAATATTATATAAGATTGGTAGAACTAGCTGCGCCAGAAGTAACAAATTAATCATGAAATGTCGAGGTTTTGAGTATGGCGTCTTGAAAATGTTTGTTTCTTGTACTTTCATATATTAATTGACATTACAAAAATCCCTATTTAAAAAGTACGCAACCATTTATTGGCTGTTATTTTAAAAACTAGTTAGTTTTAAACTTGGGTTTAGAAAATTTATTAGATTACTTAAATTAACGATTGGGTAAGCTTACCAGATTTAAAAGGCATGCAACAGTTAATTAGAAATTAAACCGATACTTTTAAAACAATTTGGCTCAAAATCAATAGGCTTTTTTCATGGATCATGTTATAATAAGTTTACCACCGTAAACTTGTAATAAGTTTTATATTTATCAGAAAACTTGGTTTTTTATTCTCTATCATTCACTAATCTTTGAAATAAAATTCTGGAACTTATTAACAAATCAACTGGATACCATTCACGATATAAAAGCTACGTGAAATGTAAATAAGTAAACAACACGAGTGTATTCCATCCCGTGTACTAAATGAATTATAAATGTCAGTATGCTTGGGCGTAGCTGTCACCGAGATGATTACTGAATTTACAATAGTATTATAAGAATATGTTCCCTCTCCTTACTGGGTATATATGTCTACATAGTCCAGGGGATTGGGATCTGGATCTGTGCGCAACGGAATGACTAGACAAGCAGCAGGTTGTTGGTTGTGCTCACATGAGCTCTACTTTATTCACACTGATCGTCCTGACTGACTGTGCGGTCAGTCTAACCCCGCTCCATAGAGCACACACATACATATATTATACCTTACATGTTACATATTAGGTACGGCTGGCCAATACAGCCGTACAGTTACCTTATATACTTCCGGTTCAAACAAAAAAAGAAACAAGAAAAGAAAAAAAAGAAACCGGGTCATACCATGACATAATATTTTTTGTTTTTTCCCTTTCATTTTAAATATACAAGTTTAACTCAATACAAAATACAATTGTTTCATTTACACTTACTATGAAAATAGATTACATAATGCTTCTTTTCCATCCGAAATATATTATTTTACCATCATACAAAATAATTAAAGTTTTCCAATCAACTTAATTACATACAATTGAGATATAAATTATTCATTACATATTTATATTACTTTTTTACATGTTTTTCATGAAAATTATATTTTTGTTGCAGATTCCCCCTCAAAAGTCTACAATGACATTTTGTCCTTGTTACATTCATTTTTTCATAACAGAATTTAAATACCTTTGACGACTTTTTTACCACGATTTTTCGAAATTTTAACCAATTAAGACCATGTTTCTCTCTATGGTCATTTATACAAAATTGATTTAACATTTTACGCTTTTTAGCAAAAATTATTTCATAAAGTCTTATCAGTAACCTTATAATTTACATAATCATGCATTGTATAACGAGTACCCTTTGAATCATAAATTACAATGTGAAATGGGTTAAGGATCCCTGTCTTTTACAATCATTACAATCAAGACCTCTTTCACAGATAAAACATTTGTCAATTAAAATTTCTTCGGTATCTAGAATCTCTTCATTTGACGTGGCAGTAGTGGTCTCAACAGGAATCTCAGTCGTAACATTAACAATTTCCGGGGGAATCGCTCTCGCAGTGGTTTCATTACCGTTATATCTAGAAATAATAGACAAAATAGATTTTTTGCATCAGAATTAAGTAATTCGAATTTATAAGATATTACATTGAGCATTTCAATATTAGAAGGCTTTTTAACACAAAATTTTAACGCATCAAGATCAGAAAAAAGATTTTGCACATTGTTATCTGTCAATCTAGCCGTATTTAGTCTCCAATAATGAATATCTTTAAAAATTTACGTATCATTAGGTACAAAACTTTCTTTTAATTTTAAATCTGCGATCTCCCAAGCTCGATTAAAGTAAAAATTGTAAACTTGTGTAATTGGGTATGTGTAAGCTTTAATCATAAGATCCCTATGATGTTTGTAATTAAATAAAGGGGATTTCATAAAATCAAAGTGAGCAAATTTAAATTTTTCCCAGCACTCTAGGAGCAGCCGAGATTCATCACGAGCATAAATAATAGCATCGTGTGGCAAGGGTCTAAGACGCCAATTAAAGAGTTGATACCTTTTCTCTACTGAATTATACTCAACTGGAAGAAAGTTTTCGATTACAGTTTTGAAACTTGGGGGTTGTGGCAAAAATTTAAATGACTGAAATACGTTTTGAAAGTCAACTAAAGGGTAAATACGCAAATTAAAATCTCTTTGTAATGCAAGTACATCATTTCCAGAAAAAACTACTTTTAAAATACTGGGTTTAAGCAAAATTTCTGACAATTTCGGAATGGAATTGAAAAGTTTAATTGCGTCTACTACAAAATCTTGTGACGGGGTGGAAATTTGAATAAGGCAAGTAATTGTATGAAAACTTAAGTCATACGACATTTCTAAATCAATTGCTATCGCTTTTTGAACCAAAACATCATTACACATCAAATTAAAAGCCTCTTCATTTTCAATTAATTCAAAAACTTATCTTTTTTATCTCCATGCAGCAAAGATGTTCTGCTGACAGCTTCCACTCCAGAATATCCCATTCAAATGAATGTTGTGGAAGTATAAAAATTGATCCTCCGTTTAGCTCAATCCTTTTTTAATGCCTTCTCGTCTAGTGGTAACATTTTCAAGCCCAGACGCTCGCTAGCTTTCCGACATCTCCAAACATTGGCTGAACGCCGTTTTTGACACGCTGATTTTTCCATTCTGAAACAAAATAAAATAGAAACCTCCATACAAGCTAAATTGTGGACTTTGAACGTCACACAAGCCCAATAAATATGTTTTTCTCAATTCTTTATTACGGTAATTTATATTCTACGGGAACCAATTAGTTACCCATTTTCCACTTATTTTTTCTACTTTTTTTGAACACATTTTTAAGATCCAATTTCCTGAATTGTCTAATTATACAAATAAATAAAGCAAACAAATAAAACGGATCAAAATTCAAATATTTTTCAGCAATAAATAGTCGTATTCATATATATTATTTCCTTAGTAAAACAAAAAATGCATAACTTCAAATTTACTCTGTATAGGACTAGAACAGTACTTACAGGCTGCTACGACAACCATACTTTCTTTTCAACTGCTGCGACAGCCGTCCATATACTCAACTTAAATCTATAACTTCATAATTTTAACTTCATTTCATTTCATAACTTCATAATATTTCATTCAAATTCAAAATTGTATCATAACTTTTATCAATGTTTCATTTAACTTCAATATTTCAATTAAACTTTAAAGATTTCAGGAGTGAATAGTACTTTCAGGTAACTGCGACTACCATACATATTCTTTACAGCTGCTGCGACAACCGTCCTTAAACTTTATTACCTTAACCTATATATTACCTTCTTATTTTCTTACGCTTCTCATGGACCTTTAGAGGACCCAAGTCTAGTATCAAACACCAAGCACCTGCCGATAGCAACTTTAAATAAATTATTATTTTGTAAATTTAGAAAGTTTGTCAACCCTCTAGTTACCATTTCATCCTCAAAATATTTTGTTCTTTTAGCTCAAATTTTTATCTTGTAATATTTCACCAGTTTGGGTTTCTTTTTATTATACTATACATCTGTACTATTGCTAAGGTGATCAATCTTATCAACCATAAGATGCATTAGAGTACATGTTCAAAAACAAAATCAATACTGTTGGATATATTATATGCTATCCTAGGATTATTCCAACAAATTGGCCAAAGTAAAGATTCTCGTCTTCGTTACAAGAGTTCTACTGTCAATTTTTACGCCTACCAAACTGTAAATTGTAAATTGTTCTAGTCAACTAAATCTGCGAATTTAGTGTGGCTTATGTTTTATGCTAAAATTTCATTTTGAGTTTCCGTTATTTTCTTAAACGACAAAGTTCTATTGACAAATGCTTCTCAACCATTCTTATCACCATGTAGTAAAGCGAATGTGCAGCCAACCTACAAGTTGCTCTGATCGAAATTTAAATTTTCTGACATTTGTTCCTATTTATTTAACGTTACACCATTACGAATTCATTCGATCCATAAAAATATACTCTTGTTCCTCAGTTCTTCGAATAAAAAGACATTGTTAGCAGTTTATCTATAGAGCGGTTCCTATTACTAAATTAAGGCATAAAAGTGCATCTACCTTTACCCATGACTGTTCTCCCATATTTTTTCTGTCTTGTGAAATGTGACCTTATGTTCAAACTATTCCAGATTATGATTTTATTTTATTCAAATCGTCATCCAAATTCTCAGTTTGCAAACGTGATCTAAAGCTCTGTCAAAGGCATTTAGGATAGTATGTATCACCAGTACGTTCTATAAATTCCATTATAAGTAAAGCATTCCCTCGCAAAGTGCCCTTTTTGTTGGCATTTGTGACATTTGGCATTCAATTTAGAACGAGAACGAAACCAATTTTGTTTGAATGGACTAATATGTTGACTATGTTGTATGCTACTAATAGTTGATTGTTGTACAAGACAATGAGTTTGACTTAATGGACCTTGTTGCGTGTTTGCATGATTTTGTTGGAAAAGTGGACCATTTTTTGGTTTGCAAAGACAATATTGAAAATTACCATTTTTATCTTCTGACCTGTTGTTGAAAAGCAATTCGATCGGGGGGCGAAATAAATTGCCACCTCGTTCATTGTTTTCTTGCGGTTGGTACTGTGAACCACTGCCAACATTGTTACCATGAAGCGATTGTAGCAGTGTAATATTACTTTCCAAGCAATCACGAGACCCGTTATTGGTACTCGGCACTTTATCAAACAAATTATTTAGATCTTTCATTTTGCAACGAATGTCATGTACTCCTTCAACTAATATGCCCTCTTGTTCAATTGAGTTCAATTGTGATGCTAATGTCCTCATTTCAACTAGCGTGAATCTAAAAATTTTGACTGAACTGACTGGATTTTTTCAAAATTTGAATAAACTGAATTTGACCTTTAAAAAACTAAATATATTCACATCTCCGTATTGTTGTAGCTGTGTGGTAGTCGGTTTGTTTGGAATGTTAGTTAAGTTTTATCTGGATACAGGGTACAAATGAAAAAAAAACTTTTTGCTACTTCTTCTCTACATTCATATTTAAATTTCTGTTACTCATTCCATTTATGTTTAAGTAAAATGATTTTGCTTGTTAAAATTAAAATGGAAACGAGAAAACTAAAACGAAATGCAGATTTGAGAAAAATCAGATCAGAATTTTCTGTCAATACAAATATAATAGTGGTCTCTAATTACCCCATGTAAAACGATAAATCAATTTATGATGGCTAACCGTATGCTATTTGCATTGTACTACTTTTAAAAAGGTAAACTGTCTTTAATTGTGTGATGTTTTAGAGCGGAAAAAGGAGACATGCTTAGAGAGAAAAAATCAAACGAAACTGTCTCTCGAACCTTTCCTTTTGCTATATATCACTTAGGATGTGCTAGAGTTCTTCACACGTCTGCCTTGACTTGACGCTGACTTTTGTGATGACGGCTGGTGGAACTGGGGGGATCCTTGTCCCTGGTGAATGCGATCTCCTTAATTGTTATGGTTACTACTGCGATGATGACAGGGAACCAAAGTGTTACCCGACCGGGAGTCAATCCTCATTGAAGGAGTACGTATTTTATTTGTTTTCCGAACAAAACCCCGATTTGTTTGGTAATGGGAGCTGTCAGAAGCATCCACTCATCAGACTGCCTTCCTTAAAAATTCACGACAAAAATCACAAATTATAGTAATTCCCAAATGAATAACCTTTAAAAATTCACTGACTTCTATCCGTAAATTTTTTAAATGCATATGTTACTAAAACTCGATATCAAACTTTAATGACTGAATTGAAACTAACGTGACTTGATTTTTCTACCTTGATTTTTTTCTGCCTTTTCTCATACACTTTCTGACACAAAAAAACTAATTTACACGATAATTCTGCAATAAATACTGGAAATTAACTTTTTCCATGATTAAAACAATTTAATTGCACTGAAAAATTATAGTAAAAAATATTCTTGTGATACAAACCTTACCAACTACAAGGTTACCGTGTATTTTAAATGCACTCGAGAAAATTTCAAGATGGCAGCCACCATGCTCCGGGTTCGTCTCTAAGGCATGATCGTCAGTATAAGAATATGTTCCCTCTCCTTACTGGGTATATATGTCTACATAGTCCAGGGGATTGGGATCTGGATCTGTGCGCAACGGAATGACTAGACAAGCAGCAGGTTGTTGGTTGTGCTCACATGAGCTCTACTTTATTCACACTGATCGTCCTGACTGACTGTGCGGTCAGTCTAACCCCGCTCCATAGAGCACACACATACATATATTATACCTTACATGTTACATATTAGGTACGGCTGGCCAATACAGCCGTACAGATACCTTATAG
>JAQFXM010007057.1:0-12396 GCA_034693345.1 Entomobrya multifasciata | reverse complement strand
ATATGAGTTTTATTATGAGGCGGCCAAATTTGACACAATACACGATTTAGAGATAAATTATAGAGTTGTATTGTAAAAATATATACAAATATGTATACTTATGAATATTGAATTCAAAATCATTGACTTTTCCAAAACTAAAATGAATTTTTGCAGTAAGGCATGCCTACATATTTTCATAGGTTGTCCACATTTTCGGAGTATAGCCATTGCCCATCGTCAATAAGTGTTCTACTTGTTTGTATGATAAAAATCCTTTGTTCTTCTGTACCTAAAAATACATATAAAACAGAGGCCAAACTTTAGGAGCAGTGATGAAAAGTGCGTTCATACTTGCTGTTTTTTCTAAGGAGCTAATCCCAGTACACTAACTGAAAATTCTACATATGAATGTGCACTAGTAATTCTGGAGATAAAACATCTTACACTAAGCAGAAATTTTAAAATAAAAACAATTTACAGTATGTAATAAATCTGTCCAAGTCGCTAATATCAAACCAACTGAAGTTATATGGAAGATACTTACATATTTTACTTAAATACTTAAATACTATGACTTGGTCAATTTAAATAAATATTTGCCTACCATTATTCTTAATAGCACTGCTACATTCATCCAGCATTTAGTTACAACTGAAATCTTAAATTTTCCTTTTCGTTAGAATACCCATCTGCATAAAAATTTAATCCTGGAACCTAATTCTTTTGTTTCACTGTTACCATTGTTGCAGTTCTACATAATTTTTGCACACATTTTCTAGTGTGTAGCTCACAACTTTTCCTAGCTGACTTCTTTAACGAGTGGGCAATACTGCAGATAAAAAGGGAAAAAATGACATTGTAGGTTGCTTGCTCGAGCAATGCCGTAAAATGGGCTTGAGCATAGATTATATAATCATTACGTACAACCTCCTGCTTAATCCTTTCTTTATTTATTTTCGGAGCAGAGATCAAAGAACATGATAAACAAGTAGAACTCTCTTTTAGGAAGCACATCACACCACAAATCTACGTCTTAATCTACAGGTGACAAGCTACGCTAGTAATACGTACTGATTTGTGAACAAGATGTGAATAGATACAAAAAGAGAGTACCAATGGGAAATCCATAAGAATGGCTTTTATAGATATCTTTGATTTATGAAAGGGATCAGAGGATTGTGAACTGGAAGTGAAAGTAGGTATTTTTCTCTCTCATAAAGGCAGAAAGCTTGACATAAGCGATGGAGAATGTAGTGGGGATCATTATAGGAAACCTTAAAAATTACGTAAGACAGTCTCTATTTTCGTTATTAATGGTGTGCATTTGTTACATATATTCCATCAATAGCTTTTGTTAGAGTGGTCAATTTACTCTCCAATTTAACAAAAACAATTATCTTTAGTAAATGTATTTTATTTACATACGTTTACGTTATTTAGGTAATATTACAATGCATACATGAATTTTGAAATAAATTTCGGATAACTGTGCATTACAAAGTAAGATCAAAAGTATAAAATCAAATGCAAAGTATATGCTAAATAGAAAGTGAATCTTAGAGGGAAAGTAGTAAATACATAAATATATACTTATAAACGTTTGGCCGACTGCCTGTTGTACTATAGGTTCACGATTTGTACAAGCCATGTTCGCACCGCACTGACAACAATATGCACGCGATGTTAAGTAAATTTCTATGTATACCTTGTTACCAACTGTGTGGATTCTAAAGATATATATACTAACTTTCTCCATCCGATCGTCTTAGAAGATTTTTGAGTAAGTAAAATAAAAGATTCTCTGCTTAGTACATACTAATGTTTGAGTTAGCAACTAGATGATCTAATTACAAGTTCGAGCGGACGACGTTCGGTAGTATCGTTCGTGTTTTTCAAGCGTACTTTCTCCTGAGCATTTTCTAGTCATCAAGCAAAGCACACATACATAAGGGTTGATTTCTCGATAAAATGTTTGGTAGTATTTATTTTTGAGGTGATTTTACTACCGAATTAATATCAATTAGAAGGATTAATTCACACAGAATATTTTACACACCAGATATCATTACACAATAAGCACAACATGGGAAAGAAAGTATTAGCAAGTAAAACAAATGTATCTTGTGTCGTGTAACAAATAAGTAAAGGACTAATGACAAATCAGTAAAACTTGTTTAGTAAGAGAGGAGAAAGGGTCAAGTGATTCAATTTCCGAATGACTTAGTTTTACGTTAAAAAAGACACTTGACAAAAAAGTTGTATAGACAGATTCACCGAAATAATGGATAGTTTAGATTAGTGTAGATTAGATTTAGATAATCAGCAATTAGAGGCTAAAAATTGTTTTATTGACACCTGTGAGCTATAACATAATAATAATAATATATATATAAGTCATAATATATAAGTTTTAAAGTGAAAGTTGCAAACTAAAACTTTCTTATCCTTGAAAATGGAGTCATCATCTTGTTGTGGGGAGAAAGTTAATAGTTCGTATCGTCGAATTCACCCTTTCTGGATTTGAGAAGATCCGAAGGGAGGTTTGATGGGAAGAATGGACAGATGTTCATTCATAATAATACCTGAATGTTACCGAGAAATGTATCACAAAGTTATTGTGAGGGGAAAAAAATATAAATATAAATATACATATTTTTTGAACCTTTTGTAAATTATAGAATATATTTTAAATTTTCTTTTCAGGATAATGGGGGTCGAGCTTTGACAAGCAGTTTTGGGAAGCTGCTGGGGACTGAGTACGAATCAAAGAAGGAATATACAGTGACCATTCTGTGTGAACAGTATTATGTGCAAAATCCTGTGATTGATTGCATTCTTCCGCTGGACACATTCTCTAGTCTTTACATTGACAAATTTATTGAACATGATAAGAAGGGTCTTCCGCTTCCGAAACTCGACGACTTTCGGCTTACTCCTTCAAAGTACGAGGCTTACAAACCTGAGGATATTCTGTGGCAGCGAAAGCAATGGTCGGATTTGAATCCATTGGAGAGTCCAACAGAGCAAACGCTAACAGCTCAGCAAGTTGTAAAACAACGAAGAGGTTTTTGTTGTGAATCCCAAGAAAAAGGGTCAACAAACACTAAAGATTCTCCTTCGGTTAATGAAGCATCTGTAGAGGCCGACAATATTTCAAAGCAACAAATGAACATGAAAATGTCAAGGATTCCACAAGAAACAGCTGCGGAAGCAGAAAACGTCATCAATTATGAAAACAATGGAGGAAAGTCACCCATTCCTGTCGTAAATGACACCATGTCACATGAATATAATCTTGAAGACGCAATAATTGACAAATTTCATTGCACTTGTGGAGAGACGTTCCCTAAATCAAACGAATTTGTTAAACATATGTATGGCTTTAATAAAGAATTTCGATGCAACATTTGTAATTTCAAATTTCAACTGCTGAGCATTCTGATCAAGCACTTGAAGTTTTCACACGGTAATTTAATTGATGAAGTAAAAATTGAAGCATGGGAGTTAGAATTTGAGGATGTGGAAGCTAGTGAGTTGGAAAATAGGGAAATGGAAGATCCGGAGTTACAAATTGAAGATTCGGAAGCTAGAGAAATGGAAGATCGGGAGTTAGAATTCGGGGATTTGGATACTGGGGACCTGGAAGCTTTGAAGGTGGAACCTGGGGAGATAGATGGTTGGGACTTCGAATTAGGAGATTTGGGGGCCGGGAATTTAGAAACTAGGGAGATTGATCCGAGAGAATTAGAGTTTGGGGATTTTGAATCTACGGAAATAGAAGCCAGGGAAACGAATGATCGAGCGTTGGAGCCTAGAAAGATGGAAACTTTGAAGACCAAAGCGTTGGAGGTGAAAACTGGAGTACCTTCAACAAAAAAGGCAAAAAATGTGCAAGACCGGAAGTACATCATAATAACACAAAAGAGAAATATTTAAAAAAGGAATTCTACAAAGTGACAACTCTAAAGGAACTGGTACTCAAGTTTTCTAAATCTGTAGCACCTCCAAACAAAAGGGCGCCTAAACTTGACAAAGCCGTAGCAGTCAATGCCTCAGTACATTTAAAGAAAACGACAAAGAAAGGGACGGAAGCTGTACATTTCAAAATAAAGCGTCAAAAATTTACAGGGTAAGTATTTCCGATACATAATTCACTATATCAATGTTGTTTTATAAACTTCTTTTAAAAATATACATTGTATTATTTAGTTGCACAGATCTAGCTATCCAAGTTGAAAAAGTGGATAATAATCCTTTTGCATCAATGCCGATTTTACTACCACAGCTTCCTATTCTTTTAAACAAAAAACAATAAAGAAAAAGCCAAGAAAGCAAAAAAGAAATCAGCCGGACAAACAAAAGTTATCAAACAAAAAGTCACCGAAAAGCGTCAACCCGAGCAAGCAACAAAGGAACCAATACGCCACGGATATACGTGTGAAGATGTGATTCGTAAAACATTCCGTTGTATTTGTCGGAAAAGGTTTCAGGATACCAGGGGCTTAACTACACACATTTACAACTTGGTCAAAGAAAAACGAGAATTTCCATGCACATTTTGCAATATCATTTCTGAATTGGCGAGTGTCCTGAATCGGCATTTGAAATTATTACACAGTCCGAAAGCTGGTGATGGGAAGAAAAGTCTAAAAGGAAAAGTTGAAAACCCCAACAGGTATCGCGACATTAAAGACGAGTATATTAATTATACTGATAAAGTTAGATTTTGTCTATTTTGCAAAAATAACATTGCAGTGAATGAATTGCATGAATTGAATGACGTGAGTTGGTTTTATATTTGAATGAGGTTTTAATGAAGACTAGTTCGGATGAACTTTCTAGCTCTGAATCCAATTAGGATACTTTTTTTGAAATGCGTAACTTTTTAGAACTTGGTACATTTTTTGTAAATCTGGGCTATAAATTATAATGAATAGAAGACGCATGTATCAATATGTTGAATGATCTAAAGATATATGTACCTCAGAGAGGCAACTTCTTTAAAATAAATGTAAAATTAAATACTAATAGGAGCCTGAAATGGGTATAGTTTAAATGTAAATGCAATATCGAGGAGACAAAATCGGTAAACAGATTATTGTTACAAATGTACTCGTGCTATGGGCTTGTAACGTTAACTTGTCTTTCGAACGGCTACCAAGAAATATTATATTAATAAAATCATGGGACCTTTACACCTTTCTATTTACTTGTAACAAATATGCGTTTTATCAAAAAGACGCTAGTGAAGTAATTTCTGAAAGCTCATTTGTTAATCAAATAAAAAAGTAGAAGAAGCCACAAAGTTAGAATGAATTAAACCATAGCAAAGCAGTTGCAAGTTGTATAAAACGACTTTTTCCGTCTCATTTATGAACAGAATATAGATTATCGTTAAATTAGCATAAACAGTGAATGAAATATGTAAGAATCGTTTAAAATTATGCAGTTGTATTCCCTCTGTTGAAATAAGCCGAATGTTATGAACTGTTTCTGTCTAGTGTAAATAAAAATATGTCAGGGCGCTTGTTAAAAAGTTGGTATCTGTTTATTTTGTTTTGATATAATATGCCAACTACTAAACAGTGCATGTATTCACAGGACTAGGGCATCAATATTTTAAAAATCACTATAAACGTGTGTAAATTTTGCTCTAGGGATTACGTACTATAAAGAAAGATTTCTAACGCACATATGTATAGTCTGTATAAGTGTGTTCGTTTTTACAAAACGTTTATATGTTATAGTGGCGACTAACTTGCAAATGTAAAAAAATTAAAATACAAACCATAAACGGTTTATATTAACGACAAAAAGTGTTACGACTTACCAAATACACAGAGATTTTATGTGCACGTGTACCCATGTAGTAATATCGACTCATTTTACAAGCTTACAGAATCAGGGTTATAAAAAGTCCCTTTGTGTGCATATATTAGCTTACCTATGTGGTTATACCGAAAATGAGAAATTTATAACCAAACTAAAAGTCTACCATGGTGTAAAAGAAACGATGAGAGAATAAATCCGCTTATATGCTGATCATTTACAACCTATATAAAAAGACTACACAATATTTTACTTGAGTATTTTGTATTCTATTCTCATTTCCAAAGTAAATCCCGAAACCAGGTAAAAAAGTAAAATTTAAGAAGACATTTAACATTATCCCGTCGGTTGAATATAAAAAACTTGTCATGTAATTATCTTGTCAATTTTATTTGGATAGTTTTAAAACAAGAGACAATTTATAAATATACATAAAGTGATGAGACCTGTTCTTGAAATATAACAAAACTAAATTTTTATGGAAAAGAAGTCGGTTTAAGAAGTTTTTCTGATATTAAATTTCTGGAGTAATTCCCATATAAATCTAAAGATATTTTTTCTGTTTAACTGAAGTGTTTTTGCGCTGAATTCTAATTTGAAACTGAAACAGTGTAAAATAGATTCATATGATAATGGACTTATGATGTAATTCATTGTTTTTGATTTGTTCGCCTAATTTTATGTTTAAAAATATTTCATGTTTTTATTGCATCAAATAGTTGCATGAAAACGTAATGAGCACACAATTATGATTATAAGACCTTTTGTTTATGCATCAATACATATTCAACAAACTATTATATTAAAATAAATAAATATTATAAACTTGTCGAAGACCACATTGTTTTGCACCACATGCCTTTTCATGTTGTCAAGGCTCATGTATATAACAGTCATCAAAAAACCTAAGCAATTAACGAAATAGTTATTCGTTTTTAACTATAAAAAGATGATGCATGCCTGTTGCAAATCGATAAATTTTTTATGATTCTTTCTTTAACTCAAATCCCAAAGTATTAGCCAACCGTATCATAAAACTTGTCGAATTGTACAATTTATGGGATGATCGCTTTGAACGTAACATGAATGTTTTTGTATGAATTAGATGACCGTGTAATATTTTCTGAATGATTAATTTGTTTATAAAAAATTGATTTGGGCAAGAACGTGATAATATGCTAGATTACTGCTGCAGGGCTTGGAATAATGTAGCCTTAGATAAAATTTTACTTGTTAATTATAATTTTGTTGGATTCATGAGCCAAAATTGTGCAGTATAAGTAAACATCGTCAAATTGTCATACATTTTTACAGTGTTTTTTCGGATGATTGGGCTACTTACCACTTGTCTATAATGGAATGGAGTATTATAAGTGCATATTATTAGTGACTTTAATGAAAATCGGCTTTAAAACATCATTCGGGCAAATGATGTAATTTGCTGTAAATAAGTATCCGAAAACTATTTATTACAGTTTATCATAGCAATTTTGAAACAAATGTATAGAAACCCTTCTGATTATAGTACACACATTTGAATATAAATTCACAAAAAAAGACAATTATTAACTCGGATACGAAGCTATAAAGTTCCCTCGTAAATGACCACCAAATCTGGTCTGCAACACCAGAAAAACTGCTCGTTGAATAACGAAACGAATAAATGACGGAACTCTTTTGCGATCCATGTTGTGAAAACTTCCAACTTTCAATTTTATTACTGGACAACTCTTGAAAATTTTCTGAGCATATTTACTTGCTCCAAAATGTTTAACTTTTCTTAAAATTAAATTCGAATAGGAAATAGGATAACTACCTTTATATAGAATAAAACAGCAAATGAAACAAGAAATACTTATGCACGTGGTCAGGCATAAAACAACAATTACAGGAAAAAGATTTTGAAATGCAATTAAAGCATAAAAAATCGAAATAGTTACAGATCCACCAATAAATTCAAACATTGGCCAGATTATACCCTGGAAGCAGTCATTAGTCAGATTAACAAATATTTGTATTTGACGGTAATACATTTTGATTCGATCGTAAGACGTATACGATTTGAAGTTGATTGAGAGCTTTACAAGCATACAAAGTTTTTTGAGATTGGCATTGATTTCGATCAAAGTAACAAAGCATATCGATATGTAAAACGCTGCTAAAACTCCGCATGGAAGAAACATTACTATATGGATTATAGCTATAGATGTTCGAAAATAAATACTAGAGCACTCAAATGGAATACCATACTCAGTAACTAGATCACAATGTAAAAACGGTATGAGAAACGATACCAGAGGAATGAAAACACAATATATCATGAACGACACAAATGTGCAATATAAAAGCACGAAAAAGAACAAAGCTGTTTGTTTGTCACGTTTAAAGAGATTATTTCCAAGCCAACTTTGTGATTTTAGAAATATTTGATTGGTCAATTTCGACATTTCCTTGCACTTTTGAATTGCAGCAACCGATGCACAAATCCCACCTGCTTTTGACATCAGTAAAAATCCTTGAAATAGCAATACCACAAGATTTGGCTCCGACTGATGAAAGATACGCCACAAAGTAAGCATTGTATAAAATATCGATATAGTTTGTAAAACTAGCCAAATTGATTTAATTGGGATTATTTTCTTAGTAACCACATTTGTGGAACATTCACCATTAAACTTAATTGGAACCAAGCCAAAGAATTCACCTAATTCAAATATTATTGTCATGAGCTTCACAATTGAAAATTTCTTCATCGTCAAATTATTCTAAAATACGTTAGTTATTTATTATAACTGGAAGTTTGACTAGAATTCACTAAGTGTTCTAATCACTAATGGACATTGAGGCTATTATATTGCTTTTCATAAGTTATCCCTTCTTGTTTGAGAGTGTGTTTCACAATGTAGATATAAATATTTTGTACTGTTAATGCGCATATAGTACTTTGAGTACAACTAAACATAAAAGCTAGGGTAAACTGAAGTAAATATTAAATATTGCACTGTTCACATATACACGCTGTCATCATGTCATTTCGATGGTACGTTATACAAGCTGCGGGTTTTACAACCATTTAATTTTTATCAGTAGAAAATTACAAGCCAATATTTGTATGATTTTCTTTTGATATGGTATCATCAGAGTGAACATGATATTATGATTTCCAAGCTTTATTTAATAAATAAATACTTTAGTGCTGATGAAACATGAAATTATAGATAAACCTTTGTACGAATTACGTTGAATACGTTAATAAAATATACTTTAATCGTTCTAAGCGAAATAAAATACAGAGTTTATTTTTCGAGTTCTAAAAGCCAGTTTATTTATCTACAGTAGATCAGCTAGTCAAAAGTTCTACTATGATATATTTTTTGAAAGTGTAGTATGTTCAGTAAAAGAAAAAACTCAGGACATTTACTCAAATTCGATAGTCAAGAATAAGGTCATACGAATTTTGACTGAATTTGACGTCTTGTTTAAAATAACAAGTTAAAAACATGTTTTGGTAGTTTTTAATGTTTTCCGCAAAAAGGCATTTTGTTTGTACAGGTGTACACAATATTGACGAAGCTAGATATTAGTGCAAAATACGGATGTTGTTCTGTCTTGTCAAATTACAGTGTTTTTTAAATGGAACATAATATCAGTATGCGTTGTTTATTAGCTATGTAAAACTTCTTAATCTAGTTGAAACTTCTTGAACAACATTGAAGCAATATGCAATCTCCAATCCTTAAAATCGTAACAATTATATACTACCAATTTCTGGAATGAACTATGAAATTAAAGTTTCTGTTGCAAACTTCCTTGAGTTAAACAACTCAAGAAACATCCCAGGCTTTATGTTTAGTCAGTGTTATTTAAGATATTCCTACGAGTTTCTAATGCACATATACGACTACGTAGAGATGTTACAGTGTAATTAGTATCACAAAAAACATAATAAATACAAGACGAACTTTATGAATATCGGTTGATTAATACATGGTTATTCGTTGATTTGAAATTTTCCCAAATATTATTACATACATAGTTTTGGTGGTTATGTAACGGACTTATTTGTAAAAAACAAATATATGATTTGCCCTACACAGTTGGGGAAGGATTTTGGGTCATATTTTTTAATAATTATAAAGTGCGTAAAATATATGACATTTCGTGCGATTTTGAATTCAGTTTAGTTATATCTTTGTTGGTACTACAAAAATGTGTTCTAAGCAGCCTTTATGGAAACTAACAAATGGAAAATTACAAACCTGACGAGTTTCCAGTACATTGAAAGTAGCTGAAGTCGCACTAAAAAATTACAGGCGGGCAAACATTGAATTCTTGACATAAGTTGCACGCGATGTTCCCAAAGCAAATAATATTTCATCCTAATTCGCTGTTACCAATACAACAAATAATCAAACAATTTATTGAATTTGGTGTTGTATTAAAATTCAATTTAATAATTTCCACGTGTCCTTTTATACATCCGGGTCAATCAAATGGCTCGTGTCATTAAAATAACAAAGATTGTGCTTTAAACGAAAACGAAATAGATTCGTGTAATTATAAACTTTGTTTTTCTTAGATATCGCCAAAAATTAATTGGTTTTTAATTAAAGTTTTAATTTAAAAACCAACGTATGTCTTTAATTGTGCATTGACTTAAGTTTTTATCTAAGCGTTTACCGATGCTTCCCTGCTACTAATTTTATGTCCGTTATGTAAATAATCCCATTTCAACATTAACATGTATTTCAGTCAGTCAGTTTTTAAAGGAGACTTACCCTGATCATTCATCCTGAATATTTTCTTAACATAATACATGATAAAATTTTAATTGAATGAATCTAAAATTTGAACATTTGTTGGGTTGACCACATTTTAAAAGTGGATTTAAATTCTTAATAGATGATCCTCAAAAGTATTTTCCAATTCATCTAAGTTCAAATAAATAACCATTTTTTCCATTAATTTCTCACCTGTATAAATATTATCAAAAATATATATATAAAAAATCTCTCGGTATATGCATGTGCACTGTTCAGGATAACAATTTGAAAATATTCTACATTATATACATTAGAATACCACCTATTTTAAGTCGTTTTTAAGCTGAGGACATTATGAGCAAGAATGTCCACAATGCATTTTTACTTACCTGTTTGTAAGACACTGATCTCGAATTCCTGTAAATTGACCACCTGCTACTCTTTTTTACAAATAAATTCTTTCTTCTAAAATGCGTCTTACTGTCTATTTCAGATGATTTTGGCTAACTGTGAATTGTAAAATACTTAATTCTATGCAGCATTCTCTTCAGCATATTAATTATAGCATCAATTAAAATTGTCTTAGCTATCCGAGTTTTCCACCGAAATTTTATCGGACGACAAATATGTTAACAAAATTTAATTGTATCAATTCTACATATTTTTCCCATTTCATAAACGATATGATGATATATCTCCTTCGCAAAAAAACAAAGCACACCCGTAATGTACATATTATTTACTTTGTTACTATCTATGTTACACTTTTATTCAAGTGACATTTCAAGGTTGTTTTTACTACAACAAAAAATATAGCTCATATCTCACTTTTAAAACTGTACATCATATTATGTAACTACTTCAAATCGAGAACTACAAACTTGTACACTCTCAGTAAAATGAAAAGCCATTTACCATCATTTCACCATGGACTAAACACGCATTTATTGCAGTACATTATTTTGATTCCTTTTCGAATTAGAAATGTCTAGACATTGAAATGATATTCTCTTACATTATATTTATCAAGTGGTCGGCTACAAAATACAGTAGTGCTTTGACGTAAAAGCATAAACAACTGCATCAAAGGCAAAACTGCATGTAATGCAACAGCAAAACAAATAAGATTAGAAATGTATGCATGCTCGCTGTACGTGATCACTTATTTGATTGCCTTGTTCTTTGTCGACATTTTTGTCCAGTCATGGACCAATGTCACCTTCATTCCAAGTCTGATACCAAATGTGTTAACACGTCTGAAAAATTGGTGCTCTGCATTTGATCACAAATATAAGAGTGATTTTTTACCACATTCAAAATGCTGATCCCTATTTTACTAACTATTATACTTGGATTCCTTCTCTACAAACGTTTCTATCAAGAAAAGAAATCTGAAAATAACGACTTTTGGCAAAAATACGGAATTCGACAAATCGACACCTCTGGTGCAAGTGATTCTTTTAAAGTTATTCGTGGAGAAAAGTCTCAATCCGACTCTGACGACTACGCATACTCTCAACTAGGTGACTCTGAAAAATACTGTGGTTTATGGGAAAACGGAACACCGACACTTCTTGTAAAGGACATTGAATTTGTGAAAAAGGTGCTTATCAAGGATTTCGACCACTTTGTCAACCGACGTCTATTTTTTACAAAGAAGGATGGAATCCTTGGCAATATGCTATCAAGTTTACAAGACGAAGAATGGAAAGGAGTACGATCTTCAATAAGCCCGGCATTTACTACAGCAAAAATAAGAAGAATGATGGAATTTTTTAATTCGGTTGGTCTCGAATGGGTTGCTATGTTAAATCAAAAGGCA
>JAQFXM010007056.1:0-12397 GCA_034693345.1 Entomobrya multifasciata | reverse complement strand
TCCTCCGCATTAACGACTTCACCTCACATTTTATTTACGACTGAGCATCATAACGGGTAGTTAGGTGTTTCAGAACACCTACATTTAAGCAGGTATGCATGCCAACAAAGTAATTTCACCCATTGCAACTCCAGACCACTCCGATTCAATTGGCCATTGTCCTAAGGGCTGATTTTTTTTATATTGGGAAAGGTAAAATAAATTAGTTCAGGTAAACGGCCCTGCATATTCTATACGTATGTATAAGTCTGTGCCAAATGAAGGTGAGGTTTTGGCCATCGCTGATTTCTGTATTGAATTTTTTAAATATAAAACTGCGCACAAAATTGTTTACAATAAGAAAGCATATATATCAACCCAACCCATCAACTCTACTCCTGCAACACATTTCGAACGCAAAAAATGTAGTCAAGACTACGGCTTGACAGGTGGACATAAATAATGCAATAACTCATTCATTTCTTCTCGTTGGTTGGCGGCCTCAAAACACCTTCCAGTGCCCACTGCCCACTCTGCTGAGTAAAGAGTTGTATAGCTGGACGAATGAAAATAACCCAATAAAAATTGTCCCTTTATATATATAATTTTAAATCAAAAAATACATACGTATGTACATGTAAAGAATGATATTCTACATTCTATACAGTTATATTTTTTTGCTTTTGAGTGAGCACGCATGGTGGATGGATGTTTCATTGCATAATTTCAATCAATACATCTCTACATCAATATAACCTCGAGCTAGCAGTAGTGGCTGTGAATATTTTTGCAAGGTTTATATGTTAGCCATGTAATATTGGAATACTTATACTCATGCTTTGTGCAAAGGTTAAACGTTAAACGGTTACAGTAATGAGTCATAAATTAAATGATTAACTACCTATGTGTAAGAGTGAATATAGCTCTCAATCAATGCATAAAAATGGGAGTATATTATGAATGTCATATTTTAAAATAATGACTAGAATAAACACAGGATACATTGCTTAAATATATTGATGGTAGGTTGTAAAGAGAAAGTTCACTTACGAGAGTACTGCCGACAACCATTCCACCCAGAAAGAAAAGTATGGGTCCCATAACCTTGTCCATTACGGCAGCGGTGGCATAAGATGATACCATCACAGACTCGGACAAGTTATTATTTAGTGCTCTCTGCTTGTGTGTGCGCTTTTTTTTATCTTGATCGATTGCTCGATGATTACTTACTGCCACTGGACTACTCCTCCTTCCTTGATTAATGCGATTGAATATTAATTGTTGATTAGATGATGATGAATGAATGCAAGGGCCTGTCTCTGTCACGCTGCTATACTGTGCTGCCTGATGAATGCGATAATGAATACTTGAGCTGCTGTATAATGACAAGGATAATTATCGGGTTGCTGTCTTGTCCAGGGTGACAGGAAGTGTATTTTTTGTAAAGCACATTTAAATACAATGATTTATTCTTGAGAACAAATCACACTGACACTTTTTAACAAACTTATGGTTACTGAAGGTGTAATTAACCACAAAACTACGACGAGAAGGTTGTTTACGACTGGGAAAAGGAACCCATTGTTCTCTGTATACTTTTTTCGTATGGACTCCAAGAAGAAACGACGAAAATTTATTTACAATTGCTGGATTTTATTATCGTTGCAGTTTCGTTTTGAAATACTTGTAGTACATCAGAGAGGATTTAATGCGCTGTTTTGATGTAGTTATTGCTTACACACTTACGTACTACAATTATTGCTTAACAAGGCCATTATAACCATCTCCTCTTTTTTGTCGTGTTAGTGCTGAAATGTGCTCCGTTTAGCTGCTCTAGTCGTCGGCATGATAAAAAAGAAAGAAAAAATAATCAAATACTTATTTGTATATTCTTTGTATCATAAACTAGTGACGAAATCAAAATATATTGTTATCTTTTCTGCACCATCAAGAATTCAGGAATGATCCCATTTTGACTTTGCTTTTGAAAGCCAAAATCACCCACGGGATCCTCCACCTGTGCAACATGATGACTGTTTAGCAGACCAAATGATTTTCAGTATGCTCATGTTGATAATGGTGACTAAATAAATTTTCAGTGAAGACAGTGAGCAAAATAAACTGAAATGAAAGGGGGATTTGGAAGGAGGAATGAAAATCCCGCTACATGCACGTTACTCAAGTATTGATCCGAAATATCCGAAAAATATCATGAGAGAGAGTATACCTACTAGAAATCCAAGGTGAAATGAATGTATCTATATATATGTTTTATAGGAAGCCGATACATAACTAAAAAACAACTATATAATACTAGCGCGGTTTTGTAATGTGCTTGCGTTTTGCTTGCCTTCTCAATTCTACAAATTTTTCAAGTACAGCCCTTATACTTTATAGGCTGAATCAAAATATAGGTATATATTTTTTATATTAAAATTGTTTCAATGCGTATGATAATAATACCCGAGCATGGCACGAGAGCAAAACACGCTATATGAAATAGACCGAAAAAGTAATATTCCTTTTCATGCAGTTGTTTGCAGAGCTTTTTAAGCATGTGTGCGGGAGACGGGGGAGAGAAACGTAAATGTGTACGCGAGAATGAGAATCTTGTTCTTTTTGCTCTAGCTCCCTTTCTCTCTGATCTTTACTATGTTAGAATATTATGCACAAAGCTTGTAATATAAATGCTGCAACTGTACTAACTTGAAAAAAAGTCGAATATTGCTGGTTCCTCCAACTCCTTTTACAAGTTTCCCTTGAGAAATTCCCTAAAACAGAAAAACTTGTCTGGTGCAACCTTAGACACTCTAGTCTAAAAAAGGCTTACTTTTGGTAGGCACTACTGCTGCTGCTGTTGTTTGAGGTATGCAACTCATAAAAATCTCACACAACTTGGAGTCCTCAGCCGCACAAGCTTTGTCACAGGACTAACCTTCATATCCAAAGAAGTTTTCACTTTTGTCTAAAAAATATATATAACTTAACGTGCTTCTCGTTCTCACTCAGATGGGTGCATGATGTTAAGATAGTAGACTCTCTCTCTCTGGTAGTGGTCCTCTGGACGTGACACCAGAATCGTAACTGCTAGTATCTTATGTAATCTTGGCGATTTTTCCATACTTTTGACTTTTTCTTGTTATGGAGTAACTTTTTCTCTCCTGCCCTTTGTCTCTTTGAAGGTTTGAATTCAATCAAAAATATGCATGCAAAGACATGTATTCATTTTTTCATAAAAAGTCTGTGTTCGACAGACGGATGAAGATATTGGATATGAAGCAGGTATACAATATATGGTACAAAATTAAAACCCATTGCATATTCAAGTCATATTCTACTTTTTTTCTTTTTTATCTGTTTTTACAAACTATGTGATGACGACGACCATGATGATGAAAGTTATGACAAAATGAAAGTGGTTTTTTACATTTTTTAGATTCGACTTGTGATCGTTTTACCAATAAGACGTTTATCTTTAATATCGTATCAACAGAGTAGGTCCAGGCGATGCGGCTCTTGAAGGGGAAAAGTTTTTTGATGGATAATCAAGGTCTTCTTTTCCAGTTGCAGCGGCGTTGTTCACTTTTCATATGAGTGCTTTAGGCCATTCAAGTTTACTGTCTCCCTTTAATTTTCCATTTGATCCGAGAGGCAAGTGCAATGATGATATTTCATATCACTTTTTTAAGAGTTCACTTTTGGCACTTTCCGAGTTATTACTTATGAAAGCGGTTATTTTAAGTAGTCACATCTGCGGATTGACAGGATTAACAGCAAAAGTTATGTTTTATGTTCTTAAAAAGTATTTCACCTGAGTGTTTTTTTATAATTGGTAGATATATAGTGCAAATGTTAGAACGGTTACTTTGCATATGTATGAAATAGGAATGGTAGTTTCCGTTTTTTCTTAATCTAAATTTATAAAACTATCGTAGAGTCTGAGAACTTTTTAAGCATAATCTTTTGGCACGAAGAAAAAAATTATACAAACAGGAAGTCCTTGTATTTAGCATAAATCCTTGGAGAAATTGAATGTATGTATGTTACTATAGTAATATATATTTTATGCATAAAATCCTCAACTCAACTTTTTTCACTTTCCCGGAACAAAAGCACTTTTCCCCTTGAAATTATTACTTAATCATATTTTTATCCTCCGAAAAATGCTAATCAAGTATTCACATAATATGTATATATCTGATCCCATCAATATCTTTGGTAGTACTTGTGAAGCTTACTGTTTAACACTGTGTTCACTTTCTCCGTTGCTAAAATGCTTAATTGGATAAAAGGTACTTTGACCTGGCTGACATAACTTTCAATTTATGTAAAAACACAAACCTCCCATGTGTGTTGAAAAGGTGAAAATGCTGTTTCTAAAGAGAAAACACTGAAATGAGTTTCATGGTTGTAAAAACGTACACAGTCCAGTTGCGTCTGACCACACTCGTTTAAAAGATAAAACCTCGCTTGTTTGTCTAGGTATTAGACCTCACAACACCGTTTCGCTTTGTTGTAGAAAAGCATAAATGCCTCAATATCTACGTCTGCAGAGGAATAAAGTCTGTTTTCACTTGCACTTTTACAGCTATTTTGGTTCGTGTGTTGTTAGTGCTCGTCGATGAGGCATCTGAAGATGATATGAATAGGATGCAGTGTGTTCATTTGATAGAACTCAATAACTTTTTGATGTTTTCTGCCTTAAAACTGAGACCCTTTTTATCACAGGCTGACGTAGTGCAAATAATAAACATATTAAACGAACGCTAACAAAGTGGAAAGGTGCCAGTCACTCGAACAGCAAACAAGACAATTCACAGAGATATTATACGCATGTCTTCCACCAAAAATACAGTATAACATGTATAATGGGATATCATGTAGCATTAAATGGGATTGATAATAAAAGTGAACAACCAGAAAATTGAAGTAGCGTAAGCTGTCATCCGTATCAAAGAATCATTCATCTTTTGACTTCAGAAAAAAAGAGAAATGAATATGCATGATGATGAGTGATTCAGAAAAAAAGGATTTTCGTGCAAAAAAAACTTCATTTGCACAATTAGAGTTGCCACTTTAATTCATTCCAAAAGAAATAGATTATTCATTTCTCTTTGTGTACGAGATATCTGGTAATTTTTACATACAGACAGACTGAAAGACGATTCGGAAATGGCAAAATATGCTAACAATATAATGTCTGACAAGCAAGCTGAGTGTTCCTTTTTTGATGATGATGATATCGCTGATGGTTTCTCGCGTCAGACGTGGATTGATAAATACACAATATATCTCTCACCAAAATCCGGATCAAGTTTCTTTCC
The DNA here is from genome assembly GCA_034693345.1 of Entomobrya multifasciata. Lineage (NCBI taxonomy): Eukaryota > Metazoa > Arthropoda > Collembola > Entomobryomorpha > Entomobryidae > Entomobrya > Entomobrya multifasciata. The sequence goes on along the minus strand of JAQFXM010007056.1, from coordinate 7,094 downwards.
TCTGCCAGCAGAGAAAACCAGAAAAAAACTGAGAATAGTGAAAAATCACTCAAGTAGCAATGGTTTTTGACGAGGTTAATGCAATTGGTGACAGGCAGAAAAGGAAGGAGAGAGAAACATCAACACCGTTACCAAACCACACGCCACAACCATCTTGTCTACACAATATATCTCTGTCTTTGTTGCCACAAATTTATTATATGTATTTATACGTAAGTAAAGTATTAATGTTGTGCTAAAATATCGAATATCTTTAGCTTTCAAACACTTTTCTGCTGCAATCAGACAGTTAGCCATTTTAACCAGCAATAAAGAAAAATCAATTGGGAACGCAGGAAATTAGAAGGAAAAAAGTCGTATAGAGATACTAACTCTGCTTAATAAATATAACGGTTGATGAAGTTATGGAAGATTGATTTATGCATACAGCCAAACAAAGCAAACAACTAACAAGAAACTAAAAGCAAAATCAACACAGAGACATCTTACTTGAAATCTTCTTTTATAACTTAATACTGGTGAGCTAAAGCTAACAAACAATTTCGCAAAACCATTTAGTATTCGAGGTTAAAACAAGGTTATAGAAGATAAAGAAAAATACCATGTGTATTGTGTTTTCTATCTTTTAGACAGGATTTGTCAATATAAGTCATAAACAAAGAAAAAAACATCTTTCGAAGAGATTTTCTTCGTGCATCCTTTTAACTGAAATTAACGTTCGTTCCCTCTAAATATTTACTTACAACAATGTATAGCTTTTAAATGATAAATCCTAGCGTACATGTACTTTCACATTTCACGATTATAAAATTGTGTTTCTTTATATATTTGTTTGGTTACATAGTGATACATCACGAAAACTGGAGAACAAATGGAATTACATGGGTTACTGTTATATGTAGGTTAGTCAGTGAACGAAGGAAAGTACAGCATACGATTTTTTATCTGCAATGCAATATATACGGTATTTCTAGGGGCACATTTCTTACTTTCTGTAATAGGGTTTGAAGTGTTGAGATAAAAAATGGGTGAAATGTAAGCAACAACAGCAGATTTTCACAGCGTTGCTTCCTTTGCCGAAAAAAATATTGATGGTAATGGAAAAGGTATCATGCACTCTGGTTTTATGCTGCATATAGATACTGTTGTGGAAGAGTGATGATCATGCCCAAAAGACCGGCTTCTGTGGAAATGGGTGAAAAGTAAAAATGTTAAACAAATGTACACGAAGGAATATAGTAGTTTGTTGTAAGCGCAATGGTGATAAGACCCTTTTCTATAAAAAGCTCTATTTTTTCATTTATATCAAAATAATACATCATAACATAGATATCTCACTAATATGTATGTATTTATGTCTAGGCTAGTTTTATAACTGTGTATCTCCACAATCACTTTTTACTGTAAATATCTCTTCGGATTTTGAAATGATAGCCAAAATGTTCGTTCCATTAGCTTTATTTTCTATTTTTTATCCCCGTGTTTGGATTACAAAGGTAAGATGATGACGGATTTACCACCAAGGAGTAGCAGCAGTTGGATGCTTCCTTTTTGATACTCACCACTCAGCAGGAAAACTTTTACTTTGTCAGCTTACTTTCTCTCAGCGCCATCAATAAACCTACACATTTTTCTAAAAGCACGTATACGTATTTTCGTCATTAGTAAATCCCAGAAGCTCTATCTTTTTTATAAATAGAAATTTTTGCTAAAGCCCTTTTTTATTAAGTAACGTTGAATATTCTTACTTTTAACTGCTTCAGATGAAATATGTCGTCATTCGGTGCATAAAATTAAACTGAACATTTGTACCGTATGAGTAAATCCGGATTAAGACAAAGGACGATTTAAGGAAAACCAGTGTACAAGTGCTTTCTTCGCTTCGTATTCGTATGAAATTCTTGTAGTATCATGGAAACTCTAACGAGCTTATATGTATGTAGTACCTTGGAAAATTCAAGCTCACATCATGGGTTGCATTGTAATATAACATAAAATTTTTGCACTCGCAGTATACTATTTTTGAAAAAATCGAAAATCAAGCATACAAGTTTTACACTGTTTCATAGTTCACTCGTAAATATAAAGTTACGGATTAACAGAAATTTTAAAATGCATGAATTTAAAAAAAATTGTTTTCACAACATCTTTTGCATCGTATTTATGTTTGTTAGCACATGGCTGTCTGTTTTCTGGATAGGCACCGGACATGGAGATTTCGACATCTATCTTTAACTAGCTATAGTTGAATCTATGTTTATCAGTCTGGCCTAGTTAAAGGAATTTCATACTCAATGATTCTCATTTTGAATAGGGCAAAACATTTCAAGAATGAAAAAGTTGACGGGTATTAATCGTAAACTAGTGTAATGAATAATAGTTTTTTTAAGAAGCTTCTTTAACCAGCATTAAAAATGCCACTCTTTCTTCTTAATTTGCGCAATCAAAACAAAAGTTTTCCTTGAGCATTAATATTCTTACTTTCTTACCATTCATAACAAGTGTAAAGCATACGTCCTTGGATTTGTGATGTTAATTGATCGCAACTTTATATAAAATATGTCGAGGAAATTTTCGTTGTCTGTTAATTTTTATTCATTTTATGATTTTTTAAATGATTGGTGTGATTGACCACATAATAAGTAATTATTACAAGGTTAAAAGATGCATATGCATACTAATCGTAAGTTGAATGTAATGTCATTTACTTTTTAGCACAGCCGTTTGTATCTTGCTGATGATGCAGTTTGTTTTCCCCGACGACTATGAAATGGTATTTTATCCAACTCTACAAATTCTTGACTCCAGCAAGCATCATGTAGGCTGTATTGAATTATATAGTACAACGCGAAACCCATTTTGAAAATATAAGCATGCATAATACAATATCCGTGCATGGACTATTATGGATTATGGACTATGTACAATAATATATCCATTCACTTCACTTCACAAGGTGTAGTTGCATTGCTGGGAGATGCTATACCAAAGGTAAATTATTTGTACCAATACATATTCATACTATGTAATGTTATAAAAATTCCTATTTTTAATTTTTGCGAAAAGCTGAAAAATCAGCTATAATTCGATTTCGGTCTCTCACCATGCAGAAAAAAGGTTGTGCTATATAATGTGCATAAAAGTATTTTTACACGGAAGAATGCAAAATGATCATTTTTAACAAAACAGAACGATACAATATGGAAAACGTTAGTCTAAGCATTACCAAAAATTTGGAAATGATTCAAATATGTCTATCCTACAAGAAAGGAAGATCAAGACGTGTAAAGCACTTTTAAGACGTTTTGTTTTATTTTCAATTCCAAACAAGGAGGCAGGCATTTGACTAAAATGTTTAGTTTTTTAGAGATTCGTCGGCTCAATTTTATACACAACAAACATGTTTTGTTCCACAGCAGGAGGAGCCAGATGGATATGTCGGTATTTATTTTCAGTTCTTTTAAAACTGATCCAATAATAACATGGAAACTTCTAAATGAACGCATTGTCATGGTAAAAATTTAGATGGAAGAGGAAGCTATTTTGGGATAAATTTTCTCGGATTCCTTTCGATTTTGCACTAATGTTTAGAATTATATCATGCTAAACTGTCAATGAAATATCTTAGAGATGTAACACGCACAGCTTCTTCACTTGTCAATAGTCCATTAATTATAATAGATAAACGGTTTTATTCTGCGAGAACCTTAATAGGAATAGCTTGGTTTTAGCAATTTAAACATGATTTAATTATTTGTTAATGATAATCTCGATTTAAAGAGTAGATTCCAATGTCGTCGGCTTGAAAATGTTAACATGGTACTATGCATACATCTAATGAATATAAGCTGCTTCTGCACTGCATGTAGTTAACAGTTAATCCAGAATCCAAAAGTTGAGGTTACGATGTCATTTAAATTTCAATAGTTGTCCTTGTCTTTCTTCTGTTCCGGGGGTGATGGTGCGTTTGAAGAAGGCTTTTTTGGCAGTGTTGTGTTTGACGATGATTTATTTTTGGAATGTCGGGCCCCATTGCCATTTCTGCCATTGTTCATGTTTTGTAATCGAACTCGAGGTAAAACGCATTCTTCGTAACTGGGTGGTGAGTCGTCCACTGGAACCAGTTGATAATTTGAGGAATAATCAGAAAGTTGAGCACCATGAAGGGCAAGTCTTTCCGATGGAGGCGCTGATGGAGAATGTTGGAGATTTCTGTCTGCCAATGATAAGTATCCACTATTTGCTGGACCAATTGCCACATTTCCCCCAACCCTGGAAGTCGGTGAAGATGGATAGCATCTAGCTCGAGATGAGTAATGTTGTGCAGCATCGTGCGGGTGTGAATTTCTGCGATCACGAAAATCTGTAGTAATAGGACAAAGAAGGCTAGTAATATTTCATACAGAGAAAAATATTAACTAACAAAATATTAGCCATCGACAGTCAGTCAACTAATATTCGATTCGGCCATCGGTCATGATGACTATTATAAAGTCTTGTATACATATCAAGGAATCTTTTTTGCTAAAGCAACACTGAACAACACTGCGTTACATCAATATCATTTAGCAATTTTACACACATTGACTAATTTCTCTAGACAAATAGATGTCCTTGAGGCGACCTGTGAATATAATATAATCTAGCCCTGAAGGAATTTTTACAAAAATCCTGAGTAGATAAATTAGGAAATTGCTTGTGGCTCACGAATACTTCCATTAAACATTTCTGATTAAAATAAATCTAATTTTGTCACAGTATTCATATTTGTACCAGATATTTCTATTTTGTTTTCATCGTGCATAATAAAGGAACTATAAACAGACAGAATAGACATGAGCAGTATTTTCAATGGAGGGGTATGTCCACAATGCTAATTATTATGACGTTACTTTGTAACAATGGATACTGAAAACTTAGTACATTTCCAAATAAAATCTAGCGTCTCGACGACTGATTTTTATAAAGCAACCACGAAATTATATAGCTCTTGAACCGTTACATAGGATTTTGACATCCAAGGAGATAAAGTAACTATTCAATAAAATATTCCCAATGTTTTTAGAAAATCCTTGTCGCTTCTTTCTAATTTATAGTTCTTTTTGCATAATTGAGCCTGAGTTTCGACGGCCAGGACTAGGCTGAATAGGATATATATATATAGTATATTCGATAGATGGATGACGATGGCATGAACACGTAGATATCAAGTAGTTCATGTGTGTAAAATATTATAAAATTATGATATCAATGATTGCAATAAAAACTAATTAAATTGAATACCTCTGTAGAAACTTCTTAAACCACGTCTGCGACGATTTTTCCAAGCACACAAGTGTTTGGCAACATACTCTTCAATGTACTCACATACTAATAGGGATATGAGCATGATGAAACCGAACTGTGTTAGAAATAGAAAAAAGTTTCGATTATGATGAAGAACATGATAAACTGGAATTTATGTATGTATTTTTTAAATTGTATTTTTTTCTTACCAAAAGGCAAGGAAAAACTCCGAAACTAAGTCCAAGCAAAGCCGTCATCGACATTGTACTCTATTACTATGCTAATTCAGGTGCTCCAGTGTCTACCATAAATTAGTTTTGTTTACGATAGTTTAAATTTATATCAACAATATCCGACTAAATGTTTTAAAGAAATAGATTTTTTTAATGCGCCTTACTTCACAGGAGGGTGCACTTTGAACAACAAAAAGAATCTTCTCATCCATAATACACAGGTTCAAACATAAAAGAAGCGCTAAGGGATTTCTCGGAGAAATCCGGAGAAAGCGAAAACACGAACAGTCAATGTGACTCCAGAAAAGAAAGGAATGACCGTGGAAAGTCTTGGCTCTTTTTACATACATACACGTGAGAAAGTCATACAAATAAAACCAACTGAACCGAGTTCCAAAAAAAATCTGACATGAGTCATGTAGTCATGTGTCATGTATTCTAGTTGAGCTGGATATCTGTATGTGTAAATGAAAATGGAATGAAAACGAAGTGCAAGAAATAAAGTGGTAGTTTAAAAATGCTTGGAAAAATTATATGCAAAAATTATATTTTTTATTCAAATCATTAACAAAATTGGAATTAACTTGATAAACTACGAAATGCAATGTGTAACTTAGCCATATCTCGTCACGTCAATCTCGTGCTATTTCGCATTTTCTTAAATGGAACGTAATAACTTCCTTGCAAAATGGGCTCTTCAAAGTTATCTGGAATCTGTTTAGTTAGGTCCTTATGATTTTGATTACGCTTCAAGTCAGATTGATTTCCAGATCCTGCGCTGGTTCGTTTTTTCATGTTAACTGTGATTACAGTTGTTGGTTGCTTGGTAACCGGAGCGACGTTAACAACTGGCTTTACGCGACTGGTGTCGTTTTTGCTTCCAATAACTCTAATACTCTTGATAATACTGGACGGAGAAGTTACTGCTAGACGATTTGTAGTTGGATTCCGTAATTCTGTTTCATCTAAACTTCTAATTATTATTTCCCCGTTACCCACATTTTTGGTAGGGGCAGGAAATGTTGGAATGGGAAGAAGTGGCTCGTCATCATCGTCAAAGAATATGATTTTTTGGTATGAATACGAAGCCTTCCGAACTGAATTTAATTAAAGTTATTTCAATACAAGATAATCAGCAAAGGTAATCGTAAAATGACGAGTAGAGCAACGAATTTCTGGATAGTTTCACGTCAAGTATTAGCATTGGTTTAAACATAAAATACCTGTCTGCAGATTTGGTCTGTATCCACGCGTTTCTAGAGCTTTCACTTGATACGAAAAAAGTTTAGAACTCAATATAAAGATGATTGCAATATAATCAAACTTTAACTTAATTTCACCATTCATTTTAATGCTAAAAGAAAATTCCTCTTTATACAAGAACTATGATATGATAAATCAAATTGAAGATTGGTTTAGCCTGTATTTTGTTGATTCATATGGCTAAGATTTGTTTATGCAGCCAACAATATACTTTTCTGGGAACATATAATATTACCTTAAGGACATATCCACCCTATCTAGCCGGGATATTTCAAAATTCATAATCATGAGCAAAAAAATTAATTTCTTGGC
>JAQFXM010007055.1:0-12401 GCA_034693345.1 Entomobrya multifasciata | reverse complement strand
AGAACCGGAAGATTTTGGTCTACCTGACGGTGTTGGTTTCATGAATGTTTCACGCTGGGAAGCCTCACAATCGTCAAATAGCCCAACGCGATATTATTGAACCCTGTCCTTCTTTGTATTAATTGACTGAAGCAGATAATATACACCACTTTATTTGTTATGAAAGATACTTTTGCGCAATAATAAAATCAAATACATATTAAATGATAGTTTGTCAAAAATAAAGATAAGGAGATAACAACGAGCAAAGTTTATTGAACTGCATAAAATAATAACCGACCAAATATAAGAATTCGAGCAGTTTTATTTAAAGTAGTAAGGATCTCACATGCATTTTAATTTACAAAAAAATAACTAAACGTTTAGCTGCCGGTATTTTTAAAAAAATCAGTGAAAATGGAGTCCTGGCAAATAAATCACATAGGAAGTCATTTAGCAGAACTTCAAAGTCTAACAATTTGTAACGTTCAACTACTTGCTTTTCTGAAATCCAATGATGTACTCAGCCAAGAAGAAATCGAGCAATTGGTAAGTTGATTACTAGATGTTTTTATTAAAAAATAATTATAAAAATGTAAATGTGCTTTTATAAGCTGTAACGTATACTAAATCGTATAACGTAACCTTGAATAACTATTCTAGGAGCGACTTGGTGATTCCCAACGTATTAGAAAAGCATCAGAGCTCTATACGATACTTCAAACACGTTTAAAAGCTTATGAGGTGTTAACAAAGGGTTTGTTTGAGTTCTCACAAAATGGTGCCTTAAAAATACTACTTGATGGGTACGAAAATCAGGGAATCCATAATCCTTTTCAGCTTTGTGGTATTAAACTTAACATTGAAAAACTTTTGTCTGCACCGGTATTGTTCCAAAACAAACCTTATGAACTCCACTCCTGGCTTGTTGAACAAAGATTAGAAGACGTTGCTTGGAAACATCTTGGAGGAGAAGAGTATTTTCAATTAGTTCAGAAAAATGCTGAATTTGTCTTATTTGCTAATACAGTTCCTAGCCCGGTACCTTATTACGTCAAAAGGCGTGTTGAAAAGTCACTCCACAAACGAATCCTTAAAAAGAATGTATTTAAACATAAGTCCGAAAACGTCTATTTAGTACAGGGTGTTTTGCGAGCACAGCTGAGCAAGTTAGTAGGGCCAACAGAAAAGACTTGTGTTTCGTCAGTGCAAAGATATAAAAACCCGTTAACAGTTCGATGGATTCTTTGGGAATCTAATGATGATTTGGAGTTAATTTCTAAAATATGTTGTGTACCTGTTCATCATGTTCACTACGAATATGGGGAATTTGTTTTAAAAGAATCTAAGCATGGAACTATAAGCTCACAATTCCTTGAGCGATCAGAATCCTTGATTTTAGACGAAATTGATTTCGTTACAATGATGAAAGCCTACACAAGTTGTAAAAACGTACAATTATTAGATACACCAGGCATGGGCAAAACCGAATTTATGGTCCATTTAGCACATGAATTGGTTGAAAGTACAAGGCATCACCTTGTCATATTCGTGAAATTTGATGAGTTCTGTAGGGCAATTGCTACTCAAGCATTTAGTTTCAATGCAATATGGGAACAACTTCTAAAACTTGGTTGTAAAAGTCACTTTGGAAGACAAGTTTTGACAGAAGTAGTACAAACGTTTGAGGTCGATACGTTCGTTTTCATTGACCGCCTTGACGAAGTATCACCAGAACTTCAGGACTTAAGTATAGAAATTCTGGACTGCATTAAAGAAAACCGGGAAAAGTTCAAAATCAAAATAATCATTTGTTCCAGGCCACATAAATGTGGAATTTTTGGGGAAAAGCTTGGTATTGATGTCTTCACCCTTTTACCTTTCAACCAAGATGAACAGTCGGAATGCATTATTCGTTATTGGGAAAATGAGCTGAAAATATGTAGAAATACTTCAATTAAAAAGTTTGCCAAGAAGTGTCTAAATGTTTTGGACATGAGATTAAACGCGAACAACCATGTATGCATTGCTGGTTTTCCCCTACAGTGTCGGCTTATTGCTGAAGTATATCAAGATACGGTCCTGAAGTCGGAAACATGTCAGGCAGATGTTGAAAATATGGAGATGTTTGATTATTCAATAACGAAATTATATCAAACAGTTGTTTCAATGAGATTAGATATTTTTGACGCCAGTAAACTGGAACAAGTTCGTAAAGCCCATTATCGGTATGCAATAGAATCACTTTTTCCGGACTGGCTAGAACAACTACAGAAATTCTTTGTTCAGGTTGAGAATGACGAAAACGTCTTAAAGGCAGGGATATTGGAAAAGTTAAATGGAAATATAAGGTTAAAACATTTAAATTTTTTATTAAATCTATTATTTTTCAGATGATTTTTAAAAATCATGCTTGTTTTTGTAACCAAAAGTAATCTTAATTTTGCAAAAAAAATCTAGGTTCGTTCACAAAACATTTGCCGAGCATTTTTTGGCGCAGTTCCTCATAGACCTAATAAAAGAAAGACAGACGGAAGGAACACATTTTCTATTGAACCGAGTCTTTACAACTTTAAGCTATTCCGACAACGTTTATAAGGAAACTATAACTTCCCATAAGTTTATATATTGGGTTATTTGCTTGTTTTTAAATCAACTGATCAATACAGACTGCATCTACCTCAGAGAAATTTCTGATGGAAATATAATTCGCAATTTTGATTTATGCTATGAACAACTCCTAGATGCAGTTACCTCAAATAACCTTCACATTTTTCGTTTGATTCGAAAGATGTACTTCTCCGGGGACCCAGAAACAACACTTCTTCAACTTTATGAAAGTAGAATAAAGTGGACAAACCTTGCAATATTTGCAGTCAAATATTCGGATGTTGAAATATTGGAAGAATGTTTAGACTTTCTCGATTACTTGCCCATGGAAATTCCAAAAACTTTTTCAAAAGAGCTTGTTTTATCAAGCATTCAACGCGGATACTACTCGGTCTTCGAATTTGCATTCAACCGACATGAATTACAAAATGATTTAGATGACCTTTTGGACCTGTTGCGCACTAGCACTAGAGATTCCAATTTATTGGAAGTCAATGAAAGGTTGAACATACTCGAGTTTCTTCTGGATTTTAAAGACAAAGACCTGCTCTTAGACCAAACAGACAGTGAAGGAAACACCGCTTTATTCGAGCAAAATATTCATATTAGTCTCCTTGTATATTTACTTGAAAAGGATACCAAAATTACAACACGAGCCAACCTTTTAAGTGAAAATATAGTTCACTCTGCTGTGAAATACTTGTCCCCGGATGACTTGCACCGAGTTTTAACATTGCCGACTTTAAATAATAGTATTTTGAGTTTGCTGGCAATGAGAAATAAAAAGGGCCAATCAGCACTACATGCCATGATAATGCATCTCGAGCCTCTTCCGGAAACAATTGAATTGATAAAATCAACCACTGGGTTCAATATTGATCATTTTGATAACCAATGTTATCCCTTGATTGCTACAGCAGTTATATGCCAAAGAGAAAAAAGTCTACTTGAACAACTAGTCAAAGCTGGTTCAACTATGAGTGATTATTTGAAAAACTATTTTGATTCCGGAAACGAAATTCATTTTTCCATTAAATTTGAGAATCTTACAGCCGTAGAGTTTTTTATTGAACAAGGTGTGGATGTATTTGAAAAAAATCAAGCCAATAAAACACCTAGGGAATATGCACAAAGGCTGGCCATGAGAGACCTTATTTCAAATAACACCATGCGTATATTGGGAACAATTTTACAAAAAAAACCACGTCTAGAAGGAAAATCGACTCAGTATCCAATTCAGCGACTCAAGAAAAGAAGACTTGACCAGGAAAAGTTTAAAATAAAACCATATTCACCAAAAGTCACGTTACCTGATTTTTACGGAGCAAACTTCCATTTAGCCTTATCGTCCCTTTCAAATGAGCAGAAGGAGAAATCAAGTCTAAAAACGGTGGAGGTTAATTTATATTCATGTAACGTAATTCATTGGTTTTCTCCGTTATTGATGTATCTAATTTTATTCAGGAGGAAGCAAGACATACAGTGGCGTCTACGTCCGCCGGCAACCCTGAAGCCATACCGGAAGAATTAGTTGAGCTCGTAAGATTTCATAAAAAAACATTTTTTTAAAGGCATTGTTATTCCCTTACAAAATAAATTAACTGGGTTATAATTTTATTCCAGGAAGAAACTACTGAAAAAATGGAAACGGATTAGTTTGGCGATTTTTTACTGCTGGTTTTACTGTAAATAATACTAATTCTAGTGACAATTAAAATTAATTTTCTGGAACTTTCTTTCGAACATCATTCTGATCTATTCTTATCAAGATTTGTTCCATTAAAAAAATTAGATACTATAACAAATAGAGAGTTTACAAATACTTTGGATAGAGTTTAGAAATAGTCTTGAATTTATTCGATATTTAAATATCTGTTCGTAAACAGTGACAGTTAAATGGTGCCAACAAAAGAAATGAGTAAATAAATGTTAGTTAAGTTTAAGCAACTAATTTGTAAATCAAATATATACTTAACCCGGTCATGGAGACTGACTGAGCTCGGGGTCAAAGGTAATTATATCAAACATGTCGTGTGAGATATCATTATAAAGCGGGGTTCGTTGATATTGATGATATTTGTTAACGTCATTATATATTGTTTAGCTACGTTAGTATGGCCGCTATTACTAAATAAATGATACATATAAGTGGGATTATATTTGTTACAATAAAGTCATATGTAAATTATCAGAATTATATATTTAAATTTAAAAACCATAAACGGACTTTTCCAATATTTTATGGGCTTCAAATGATCTTCTACCACTCAAGTTAATATTGTTTTTGAACACGCAAGAAAAATAATAAGACGAACCAGAATTAAAAATTATTATTTTAGATAGACACTCGTTATTTTTACGGAAGCCTTTTCATGAAAAACGGAAATCAATTCTCGATAAATTATTCATTTGTGTTTTCATCTGGCAAAAGCACATTTAATAATTGTATTTAAGTTTAGTATTGAATTTTGCAAAAATAAGTAACTCCGTACGTCTTGTTGAAGCAGCAATTAAGGAATTTATGGATGCTTAATTATGCATCATATAATTTTGCCAAAATTAATAAATAAGTAGAATAAAATTTTCGACAAAATATTATTCCTAGTTTAAAATATGTATCTATTGCGATCATTAGCATGGACTTGCAATGTTAAGCTTTCCTTGCCGTTATTTTTCTTGTTTCAAAACGACTTGTTCAAACGAGAAGACGTGAAGTGAACTACACTTTGTGCAAAAAATTACAAAATTGTGGAAGATAGTTAAGACCATTGAGCTATAAACGATTCTGGATTTTAGAAAGCGATGCACACGTACACTATCATACTGCATTTTTTAAACTGTATATGGACTTCTTATATAAGAATTAATATGTTATTTGCACTGGAGTACCAGAATTGAGTTCATCTTTAAATATGTACGAATTAAATTGATTTTTTACAATATATATGACATGTTTTGTTTTGCACGATGCTTTTGTTAGTTAGCAACAGAATATAGTTATTCGCATTTGCAATGATACAATTCAAATTACACTAAAGTAAATGATTTTTTTGTTTTATTTTAACCACTTCTTTGTACTGAATAACATAGACTATTTATGTATTATAACTGTAATGTAAATAAAATTGCTTATACTTTCATTGGATTTACGATAGCTCTACTACATCAAATTTGTTGGTTAACCTAGCATCGAATACTATTTCTATGGCCTGATTTTTTAAATGTTTTTTCTTCAGTTTTTGAACTAAAATATTAATCCTATTTTACTAGCTTTTGTCAACTTCAAAAAATATTGTGCATTAAGAAAAATACGTGCAGTTTTGTGCTAATATAGATTATCAAACAGTGGCTACGAACTTCCTTTTTTATTGATTTTGTTGCACTTCAGATGACATGAAATTGGAAAAATATATTGCAGTGTTATTTTTACTCAAAGGGTAAAATAGAGAGATTTTCAACAAAACTTCACATTTATCATTATGGTGGACTAGCTGTGAAATAAATTCTTTTTCACTCTACCAATGTGAAAATGCATAAAAATTTAACTTATTCAACTGGTCATATTAACAAGCTTTTTGACTTTCAATTTTTATTTGTTCATAGCCGTAACTTTTAACACAAACAAACACATTGTGTGTTCACATGAGCTTCTCTGAAATGAAAGGAATCGCAGGACTATTTAGAAAAATACGTAAGAGGCTTAATCTGTAGTCGTGTTTTTCTTTTTAACGTCAAATGTCACATGATAAACCAAGAATTACACAAAAAGGTTTCATTCATCTTGACGTGAACTATTTTTACATGCGCTTACACATGCTATTTGTTTTGACTAAGTTCACAAAAAAATGCAGCGCTGTAATAAACTGTGACTAATATAATATATTAATATGATTAAAATCCATTAAACTTCATCCTGTTTATTTTTGGTTCTATGTAATAAAATAATGGGTAATTTATATAAATGGAGGTGGTTTCTGGCAGTACAAATACCATTTTTTAAATTAGTACGGTTAGGGTTACATCGTTATTTATCAGTGCAACACGAATCGCTTGTAACTATTGTGGTGAAAATATTTCTTCAACTAAAAATGATGGTAAAACTTTCTATTATAGGTGCTTGTCTAAGCATTATTTTTAACTATCGGGTCAACGGGGCGTACATTAGTTTCTATACTGACTGGTTTGCTGAAAGTAAGTCTAACTACATGATTCAAAATATTTTCACGTTAACTATTAAGATAATTTAAAGGTATGATTTATTTTTACTTTTTAAAAATTACTTTGGTAGATCTTTATCTCAACACCAGCCTAAATTCTGAATGTAACAAATTTCCGGATTCAAATTATCTTATTTTAAATATTTCAACTGACTCATGCGTTCTTTTATACAAAGGTCCGCTTGGTGAAAGCTGCACAGCTGGTCAAGCACAAAATTCAAAGGCCAAACCTTTAAAGTTACTTCCAGGAGAAAGGTTAGTTGTAAAAATTGTTTCGAGCTGATATTTAACCAGTAAACCAAAAAAAGTTAAGTTGTGTAGTATACTGTTTAAAAGGAATATAATTTTAACATTACAGTGATTTACTTTCAAAAGGAATAACCGGCTACCGCCTGTGTACACCAAATACCGACAACCAGCTTAATATTGACATCGTTACACCTAAATATTTTGACCCAAATCCTTTAGAAATAATCACAAATGTATCCTCAGTCGTTCAAACTCATCTAGATGTTTGAACCTGTGTAAATATTGAAAATACGGATTACCTTGAAACTTGGGCAATACAGAATAACGGAAATGAGTATGTTGTCTATTTTGAGATTAATTGTATGGAATCTCAAATACCGGCAATGTTTATGTCAGGACAAAAAACTTGGTTTTCAAAAAGCGTTTTTTTACCAACAGATAATAATCAAACTACTCCCAATACTGTCAAATCAATTGGCCCGTCTACCAGCTCGACTTATTTTAAGCGTCATTGCAGAGAAAAATTACAAGTTTCTGAATTACACAAAACCTTTCAGCTCGAGCAGCAACTTTTAAAGTTAGAACTAGTTTTTGAAAAGTCTCAGGAAGAGATGACTAGTATGAATGAATTTCGGAACTATCGACTCCGCTACTTAGACGGAAAATACAAAAAAAAACTGAACTTGAACTTGAAAGACTTTCCGATTTACAAAACACCTTGAACAAATCTCAGGAAAGCATGACAGCTAAACATGAAAATCAAAACGTTAAAATGCTTAAGTTAGAAAAAGAATACAATGAGACTAAATCGAAGTTGGAAAGTTATCAGAATAAATTTTTTGACAAGTTAACAGAACTTGAGAAATTAATTGATGACAGACTGGATAATTTCCGTGATGAGTAGTCGACCCAATGAGCTTTTATTTTACGCATTATTCATTCTGTAAAAATATTTTGGTGAAAAATTGATAAAATCATTTAACAACAAATACAGATTTTCTTGAAAATCATTCTTTATGTTTGTAGCGAATTATATTTTTATTTTTATCTAATCTTGTAGTATAAATAAATAAACAATACATGTATTGATTGCCATTAAGTGTTGCGTTATTTCAAATTTAAAGTTGGTTTGGACATTTATTAATTTATTAAACATACTCTTAAAAACTACGGCATATTTAGTACGCTTTGCATAAACTTGGATATGCTTATCAATTTCAGGCATTATAAAGTAATTTTGAAAACGTTCTTGTACACTTCTTTAATTTATGCAAACTAATAGTTATACATTACTTTGGCTGTTTTTTAAGTTTTCATACAATATTTTGGAGTAATCGAATTGAACCATCAAGATATTACTATCTAACAGTTTGTGTCAAAAGATTTCTCCCGAAAACGTTTAACTTATGAATCATTTCCTTTGCATTACTCATCTATTAAAACTTCTATATGTCAATACTCTTGGCCGCATCTTCCGTCCAAAAACCGAAAACAACATTCATTAGTTTAATTCACTGAGAAAATAAGAAGAAAAGATTACATATCATGGTACACCATTAAAAACCACAAAAATAACAAAATGCATTCAACTGATGCATGAATTTTTTAGTGGATTATTAACCAACGATAACGAATATAATGTTGTTGTGCATACGGACATTACAGTATGACGAATTGAATGCTTATGCAATCATTTCTACTAAAGCCACAAATGTACTATATGAACAACAGACCCACTGACCACCACATGCGTAATGTGTTTATTTATTTCCTGATTGTAAAGGTTTATTAACCTTTGCAGCAGTATTCATACGATAAAAGACCATACAAATGTTTTTTCTCTATTAGTTCAGAGGCCAAGTTATGCTTTTTTCAGACAAAGATAAGCATACTTATTTGTGAGATGTCTGGTCAATGACATTTATTAGCATCTACTCTCCATCTGTTTTTCGCTTTATTGCTATATTATCTCAAGATTAATCGAATACGATACAAGCACTATGATGTTTGTTTGGGTTTACGAGCTTTTATCTGTCTGGATGATAGTGTCATCGTCCATCTGTTACGCAGACGGTGTGAAATTTCATCGAAATAATACAGGAGTGGCGTTTTCGCCTTACGTTTTAAGTGAAAACGATAGAAAGGGCACTCAATATTCACTCTTTGACGTAAAAACTATGTTAAAAGTGGTTTCTAGGAAATTTTCAAATGTGTTTACTACAACATCTGGAGCTCAGTATGGAGGTATATTTTTTAACATTTGAAAACATGTATTAGTAATATCTTCGTGCGTCCATGTACTTAATTTTGGTTACTATATTTAGCCATTTATGAGGAAAACGTCAGCTACTACAAAAGCCAATCTGTGGTCTATACTGCTGAAGCTGCAGCTTTAGTAAACTTTGAAACTGAATGGAAACCAAACCTTAAAAATCATTTAAGCGTTATTGTTGGAGTTTGGTTTCATACGAATTCTAAGCTGATGAATACTGAACTAGAACTGGCCTTGGAATCATGTCAAATAATTTAGACAATGTTATTCGAGAAAAACTCTTAGCATCCGATTTTATCATTTGTGAAGTCAACACAAATTTAATCGATTCATTCAAAAAATCCAATGTTAGTACTATAATTACAAGTGAACTTCTAGAGATACGTAAGTATATCAAGTTGACTAATCCAAATATAGAAGTTATGTTCCGTATAGGCATTTCTACAGTTGGGTCCACACAAGAGAGACTAACAAACCTGAGAGATTTATGGGTATCGATGGATCATTGGGCTGATAAAAGTAATTTCCCTGTGTGGATGAAAAGTGCATTTGATAATCCATGGCAACAGATATGGGGTGCTAAACATGCACACTATGGTTGGTGGAAGCTAAAGTACAATGCTAACCCAAATGACGTCAACGGTTACAAAGAAAAGATTTCCGATATACTAGTTTTTCAAGCAAATATTTTTACCGGAAATGTTGTCGCAATTGTGGTTCCAGTTATAGTAGTATTAGTAATTTCAACTGTTAGGCTAGCTCTTATGTGGTTTCGATACAGAAAATTGCATTCTATTTTATCTCAAAAGGAGATCCAAAACTTTCTTAAAGGCAATTCAAGTTCGAATCTTACAACTAATCAAGATTGTAATCCGATAGAAGATCAGGTCATTAGTAAACCTTACGATAAAACAATCGAAATTCCGAAAAACCAAATTCACATTAACTTTTCATCGCCACTAGGTTCAGGGGCTTTTGGTTGTGTTTTTAAAGCGCATATAAGTATAGAACCAAACAAGGAATTTATTGAGGTTGCCTTGAAAATGACTAGACAGGATTGTCCAAAAACTGCTGTGATGTCAATTTTAAGTGAAATAAAAATACTGAGTTATTTGGGTCAGCATTCGAATCTAGTTTCGATAAAAGGAGCGTACACATCTGAAATAGGGAAAGGAATTGAATATGTTGCTACGGAATTATGTGAAAATGGGTCATTAAAAGATTATTTGGTTAATTATAAAAGTGATACTAATGATGGGATCGAATGTAGTGAATTGGTTCGGTGGTCCTATGAGATTTGCTTGTGGAATGGAATATCTAGCTAATAAGCATGTAATTCATGCAGATTTAGCAACGAAAAATGTACTTTTGACGAAGGAAAAAATAGCAAAGATTACTGACTTTGGTTTGTCACGAAGATTGTACGACTATGCAAATTATGTCAAGACACAACAAGAGCCACTTCCATGGAGATGGATGGCAGTTAAAGCTTTCAAGAGGATGGAATTCTCCAGTCACAGTGATGTTTGGAGCTATGGTGTTACTTTATGGGAAATTTTTACAATGGGAATTAATATTATACCAAATTTGTGAAGCTATGATGTTTTATTTTGACTTATAGTGTGACTTTTATAGGTGATGTTCCATATCCTGGATTGTCGTGGACTTTGGACTTTGTTTCAAGTTTGGAGTCTGGTTTACGAATGCAAAAACCTTTTCTTGCTTCATCTGAAATGTAACTAAAATGAATTAACCATATTTCCTCTTAAATAAGCATAAAGCTTTAACTGTCAAACAATTATTTTTTGTAGGTATGAAATAATGATGCAGTGCTGGAATAATCAGCCATTAGATCGACCAGCGTTTTCCAACTTGAAGAAATATATTGGCCAAATTCATGGTGAATATGTGTCAGGACAAGAACTTGATTTGTCAGAGGTCCAATTAATATAAAACATTTTAAACAAGTATATCCTTTAATTACTATATCATTATTATTACATATTTATACAGACAGTTCTTTTATATTTTATTTCATCAGTACTTAATTATTCAAACTTAAAGTTTGTATCCAAGCATAAATATAATAAATTAATAAATAACCGCTTAAATATATATTTAGTATTGTATTTTGATAAGGGGATTACCAATATCATAGCCAAAATTCCTAATAGCTACTTCATAAAGAACTTATGATTATTAAATTACCCAATTCAACGCGTGCTAAGCTGTCAACATACGTTGAGACTAATTTTAAAAAATCCGTTTAACAAACGACAAGACATTGTAAAAATGCAAATTAAGGAAACATGTTACTTAGTTTTTCTAATTTTCATCAAACATTTACATAAACGAATATGGTTTTGCCTTTGCTGTTAACTTTTAGATGTACCAGTGATTATTTATTACACAGAAGACGCACTAATAAAATTACAAAACAAAGGATTACTTCAGGAATTTTTTTGCAAAAACGTAATTCAACAACTTACAGTCACTTCAGTCTTTCTGATACTATTTGCTCCTTTGAAAAGCTTTGCTTTGGAGAGCGTTGCAAAAGAAACCATGTTATTGAAATGAATTATCTCAAAAAATAATGATCTATTATAAATAATAAAGTTACCAGTATTTTAGAAATAAGTCTAATGACAAGTGAACACTACACAAGAATACTAGTTCAAATTCATTAACTGTGAAGGGTTATTGAATTCACTCGAATGTTAAAATTTAAGTAGCTGTCGAATTTTTAAAACGAGAAACAATTAAAATTAATTTAGAACCTTTTCTAAATAAGCCGTTCATATATACTATCGCATAAGCTCCAAACATTCTATCAACTGTAACGACTGAGCAGAGTCTGATGAAACGAGACCTACATATAAAATATCTAATTCGATTTCAAATATACACTAGTTTTTGGTTGTGGAAAATTTTGTAGCTTTCGTATGATCAGTAAAAATCATTAAAAATATTTCCGAGATCTTTTGATATTCACGAATCTCTGCAAGACCGTTAAAAATGAAAATGACGATAACACAACTGGTTTTAGCTAAAATATTTATTATTTTTGGTTCAAT
>JAQFXM010007054.1:0-12401 GCA_034693345.1 Entomobrya multifasciata | reverse complement strand
TTGAAAACGAAGGTGAATGGCTGGTTGTTGAATTCCATTATGTCCTCGTCAGGGTATGCCAGTCGTCCACAAAGTGCACAATCTGGTCCGTAGAAATATTCTTCACACTCATCGGGTAGATCTTTCAAAAAATACCAATAGTCTTCATCGTCATTATTGGTGTATCCTTTGAATATTGGGCTGTTCTCCGAAAGCTCCGTTAGGATGACATTGTGAGAGTTTGCTGTGAAGATGAGATCTTCTATGCTGTGTGAAATCTCACTCTTCAGGCAGTTGGCAGCAACTTGGTCCATTTCATGGAGTCGACATGAAGAAGAGTATACACAAAATATGCATACATTAGTCCAATAATTAAAAACAGAAATAAAATGGATCCAGCTTACAGGTTTTGAAGTGTAATTTTTTGATAGCCACACTTTAAGCTATATTAGGCAGTAGCATAGTTACAAACTGATATGCAAGCAGCTAGACCCTCATTTTGGAATGGGATGCACTGGTCTGGAGTGGATGACCCTCTTGAAAATGGGATGATGAAAATATTCACAACGTAAACTCCTAGACACTAATTGATGCAAACGATATGCAATGCAAATGAGACAAAAATAATTTTTAAGAGAGACTAGAGACAGGCTTAATGTAGGAAGGAAGCACTGATCACAAAAACACTAACTTTTAAATAACTGATCACAAGTAATTTTTTCAAAAATTCACAGAACTGCCAATTTTTTCTGATCAAATCCATATAATTTTATTGACACAGCACTAACTGGAACTTGGTTAAATATTAGCTCAAAAAATATAAGTAGAGAAAAAAAATGAAAAGTACGTCCTTCCTTGTCTCGTCTTACAAATTATTTCCTAGTATTTTCCTAGTAGCTTGCATGCAATATGTCATTTCCCCCCTTTATTTTCGTTGCATGATAAACACTATGAATCTGATTTAGATTTGTGTTGAAGGCGATAATGTAAGAACGTTTTGGTCCGAATAAGACGTGAGGCAGAAAATATGAACCCAATTATAGAATAATAATGGGAAAATTGACTTTCTTTATTCTACCAATTGGGTTTTCCTGGAATACCAGGTACTTGTATATTCGAGATGTTATCCGTGCCGGTAAATGCTCTGCCGAGAGAGTGTTCCACCGTTACTAAAGTGACAGCTGAGGTAAAGGATAGCCCTGATCCAATACAAATACAATGAGCAGATGGCCGTGTCCAGCCGCACAACCTCTGTCAGAAAGGTTGACATGTTGTTGGAGCCTATATTGTGGAAACAATATTATGCGTCCGTTTAACAATTATTAAGTACAATTTCCGGAACAACAAAAAGCCGACCAGAAAATAAATTCATACGATTAGTAAATTGGTTTTTGGTTATGTCAAAATAAAATTCTTAATAAGTTTTATAATAAGATCTTACTAAAGCCCATTTTAGAAAGAGTCAATTTAAATAACAGTGCAAAGAATACAATTAAATTGAAAAGCATGATCAGTTCTAGGAAGCAAATTCATTTTTAAATCATTCATGATTGCTTTGTTAAGTTACGGATTGTTTTGGTATTTCTACGAAGTCTATAATTATGTATGGTTAGAAAACGAAATTAACGTTTACTTATAGCTTGATATAAAAGCGGTGAAATTCTTGAATTCGTCATGGTATAAAAGTATTTCGATGAAAGTAGCAAACTTCCTCCATTTTATTCTATTTTAAAAATATGGCAACGCAATTCTCAGATATATTACAAATATGAAAACTTTTGAAAAATTTGATCACCAATTAACACATATTCATTTCAAGTGTTCCAATTTCAAAAGTGATATTAAATTACACTTACAAGGAAAACTGTCTATGTTTGATTTGTTTAGAACAAAATCGTTCAATTCAATTCAATCGTTACATGGTTACTTATCTTACACCGGTTCTGTTTTGATTCTCTTTATTATAAACATAATACAGCTAAGTAGACACTATGTGTGTGGTAGTTTCATATAGGCTTGTTGATTACAATTTACTACCAGAAACAACGCATTAGCCTTTTTATGTCCAAAATTCTGATTTCATGCATGTAGCTGGTCGAAACACTAAAAAAGCGCTGGATCTCCCTTAAACAAGTGGAAGGTGGTAAGTACTGAGATAAAGAAACCTGGATATTGCTTTTACAGCAAAATGTCTTCAGAAACCTCATTTATGCTAAAAATTATCCTAGAATCGACATTTTATTTTGTTCTAAGCAAGTCACACTTGTTCCTTGTTAGATGCATTGCAAAAATACAAGCTATGAAGATAAGGGATCCTAGCGACTTGTTCACTACAGTGTAATTCTTGAAAATGAAGTTTTATATTATATCAAGCAGTAAATCGGAAAAGTTCTTAGTGCAAAGCCGTAATGGTAGACCACCACAGAGAATAAACGCTGAATAATAACATCCAATCTAGTGTCGATAGAGTGATTATTAGAACCAAAGATCAGAACAAATTAAGCAAGCAACTTTATTAGCTACACTACAGAAAGCAGTTTATCGGTTGTTATTGTGAGCCTTAAGCTAATTTTATTAGATAGAATGAATTTTTTCGGAAAAGCTACCTTATCTTTCTATGTAGCATACCTAAAGCTGAAGTAATTTTTTTGTCCATAATGTTGTAGTGTTCCTTAAAATTAAGCCAGCTTTCAATATTAACCCCCAAAAACTTAAATAACAAAACTCTTTCAATTGCCTCTCTAAACAAATGTATTTTTATGGGTTCTTCTGCTGCTTTGCTAGATCTATAGTCTTTTCTAGCTTGCACTATTGACAATCATATGAGAAAATCATGCTTGATTCCTGACAGAAGCAAGATAAAATATTGATAACAAAACATTTGGAAGCTTACCTACACTTAAATTTACATTCACTAACATAAATGAATCTGATATTTGGAAAATCTTTAGAATATGTTATATGTATTAAAAAATTATTATGTTTATTTACATATTTGAGTAACAGGAAAAAGGAATGGTTGGAAATCAGGGTAGGAACGGAAGCTATTTTTCTTAGCCTCTGGGCTTTTAGTCAACATAATTTGTGGTTATTGGGAATCTAATTTTGTTTCATTTATAGCATCAATTACTTGCAAATAAATGTTTAAACTGATCAAAATAAAAAAAGGAAATGAAATATTGCACTTTAAAAGCACATTTAATATTATTGTGTAACCGGTTCGAGTTCTCGTTTGTTATAAATTAGAATTACAAGTTCCGTTTGGTGTTTCCCGCTGCAGCTTTTTTGGTTTTGGGAACAGCAAATAAGCTGACATTTTTCAGTTGTTTTAACTTCAGCTTGCGGAAATACATACTTTAGCTCAATTGTATATCGAACTTACATACATGTATTGTACAATTAAAATATTTGCAAATATATTTTTTCTGCTCACAAATATTCCATGAATGTGCTCCTGTGGAGGCCAAATATATTTTAAATCAGTATGTTATTTCGAAAATAATTTCTTTTTGTTTATAATATACTATAAGTTCGCTAAAATTTAACGAGATTGGGATAATTATGTAAATATTGTATCTATTCCACGTGTCAAGCCATGAAAGTGTTAGCCTAATTTTAAATGGAAAGTTGTTAAAAAATTAGCATGTCGTTGTTAAATGTGTGTATTACTTTATTACCTACTTAGCTAGTGAAATATTTGTTATGAACGTTTAACCAAGCATAAGCCCTTATTAATGTAGTAATGTGATGGCAAAGAACAAATACTTAAATGTACAAATTCAATAGCAATCTTGCTTGGAGCAAACTCTAAAATCTAATCAAGAGATGTCTGTAAAAACAGCAATGCATCTTCTCATGCTGCATAAAAATCCAGTGTTTTCCTACAATGCTTGGAATAATGTGCACAAATATCATGCAGTCAAAACACCTAACAAGACCAATGCAGATAAAGAAATTTTATATGTGTAACGTTAAAAATAACGTTATTTCGTATCTATTGTTAATTTTTTGTACAAGTTTGTCATAACACCGTTTTTTTATACACACACTTTCTGCGTTGCACTTTCAGAGGTTTTAGGGCTTAAGGAAATGCTAACTTATACACTAACTTGAGTCCCCTACACACGCTTGTCAGTGCAAATCCTGCATGGATAACAGAATTTGCGGTACATAGTGAAACTACAGTAGCAAGCCGACGTTTTTAATATTACTATTTCATTTTTCAAATGCACAAAGTTTAAAGTCTTTAATAAACTAGCTTGAAACATAAGACGTATGCTCTATTTAAGGCTTTGTTGAGCTCAAATATCAAATATCCCTCCTGAGGATTGCGACTGTACAGTCATACATACATACGTTTATTTAGTTACATGATAACTTATTCTGCAAAACAGAAAATATAGATGGATAAGTGCATGCAGTACTGGATGCCATAAAGTTTGGCTTGTTTATTGTCTCACGAAGCAAGATAAGTTAACATCAAAAATCAGTTTCTCTCAAATGTTTTACGTTCTTAGAGCCAGTTTTGTAGTTCGAGTATTAGTACTAGGCTTCCATTTCTACCGCAGTATTATTATTTACTTGGCAGATTAGGACATGTTTCATGCAAGGACAAGTTCCTTCCGAGTTGTATATAAACATAATTGATATTCTATCAGTTAAAATAAATCTGCTCTTTACTTACTGGTTGCATTTTCAAAGAAACTTGTACTCTTGTGCTGTCTTCAGACCCTGATAGAAAAGCAGTGGTAAAATAAGGCAGTGTTCGTATATCAAAATGATTCAATTTAGTGCACAACGTAAGATGTCGATCACATTACATTTTGGCCATGTAAAACTTGGTGTAAACTTACATACTACTTTTATGCTTAACTGGGCTTAGCTTTTTAAACGTAGAAATGTTCATGCATGACAAATATAATAGCACTTCATTGCAAAAACAGATTTAAAAACTTAAAATTCTGTAAGATTTACCTTTAGATCGATGGTAGGACGCACTAGTAAATTTATGCACGCCTGAGTCGTCAGCAATCGTCAGTGATAGTCAATAATTAATGTAATATCATTGGTATAGTGTGCAAGTTTACAATGTAACAAAAGTCAATTGAGAATTTTATAAGAAATTTATTTCCCCAAGAAATTAAGAACTTGGAATCCATGAAACGTACATGTGTAACTGAAGTTTTTCGTTCGAGTTCCTTAATCATTAGACATTCAGGCTATAAATTTTCCAAAGTTTTTAGTTTCATGACACCAAATGCTTATGACATTCAACAATATCATTATTAACTTCATAATATGGAATTTATAAACTCTCAACTTAATATGACAAAAGATATGAAAAAATACCATTATACCATTAGTATTTCCATACGCCTAACAAACCAAATGATATGCGGTATTCAATGAATCATGCGAAATGTGATATGAATAGGGATTGTTCACATGATATTTTTAAATTGTGACGATCACTTGTCATGATGTCACTTCACCTTGGAAATATCTCCGCGAGTACGCTTCAATGATATCAAATTCACAATTGCATGCTTGAACAGCTAATGTCTTAAGAGAATGCTGATTCAACATTTTAAATATGTTAAATATATATGTTATATGGCTGAATACTTTTCTGTAAAGGAAACCAAGCCCAAATTCTCTGACGATCAAGAAAAGTCGAGCCGCACAAAAGTAATTAGAATAAAATACTCTAAAAGCATATTCTATCTATAAATTGCCAGGTAAAATTTTTCTTTTCACTTTTTGTCATAAGTATAAAATGCACTCCACCTTTTAAGCCCGAATTAACGAGCCTATGTGTTACGTTGGTTTGCACATACATTCAAAACGAAGCCAATTTAAACCTCAAAGTAGTATAAATGAACATGTAACAAATATTATGTGACGGCAAGACCACATTATCACATTTACAAAATTCATTTTGAGCTATGTGATGCATGACCTATTTTCAGTGACAATCCAAAAAATTCTGAGTTTACTTTTACCGGTTCATGTAATTTTTTAGCACGACATGTTAAAAAATGTTATTTAGAGTAGTTGTCCCGTATTTAAGATATTCCAATACGCTGTTATGATCCTCACTCAATCTATAATATGTGCATCGAATTCGAAATAATATCATCAAAAATAAAACAGAATTTGGAATAATTACAACAAACTATAGATCTTAAGTAACTTAATAAAATATAAGTAAATGTTTTAATTTTTGTGAAATTTCTGAATGATAAATAATTCTAATATTCCGGAAACCAAGAAATATTTTGGTTAGAACAAAATCAAAACTTACTTCTTATCAAAACAAAGTAACATGAGTCATATCAAAGGCACAACATAGATCGACAACTATTTTGAAGTATGATTTTGTGTCAAGAAGGTACGTAAAAATCTTAAAAAGATGGAAAATAAAAAATCAACAGTAATATGAAAGGATGCAATTACTCAAATTATTGGAATGAATACTTTCCGTATGTTTTAATAAAACAGAGGTGCTAAAGTTGATCTAATTTACCTTGTCACTACCTCATAATGTGCAATTTTAATGTTTTATTTGTAGCCCCTTTCTTGTGAACAATGGGGTAGGAGCGCCTACCATACCATAGTATTAATTTTACAAAAACATATTTCTAAAAAAACTAGATCCCAAAATTTTAGTTGCATCAAGCGGCAGGGCACTTCAGGCATTACTTTAGAAAGCCGTGAAGTCAATACATTTTCACATAATCCGTTTTGACACAATTTGTCAGAAAAATAAATACAATCAAGCAATTCTTTTCTAAAATATGCGTATTTTTGAGCATGAATTAGGTGCCATATATTCATACAATTTCCAGAGTTTTTGAAGTGGTCTTATAAGACTTTTATATGAATAAACTATTGGGCTAGAAAATTTCCTCGAAATAAGTCTACAACCAAAACGTATTATCAAATATTGAATGATTCCCGCTGTTTGAGCTTAGGTAATGATACCGTCTCCGTTTTCCGCTCGAGAAAACTTGTTTACTTCATCTAGTCTTCCTAGTTGCGCAAACTCATCGCATATCCCAAAAATAGAACTTTGAGTTGCCAGCCTATTTTTAGTATCGGATGTTTTTTGCAAAAAAAAGTAACCTATTCAGCTGGCACATCAATTTTGGGCACAATTTAGTTCACATTTTCATCTCTGATCCTTTACTTATATTAACCTTTTGTCTTTAAATCGTTGGTAAAATAAAATGTGGGCTCATTGGAAAATTCAGTTACTAACAAAGACAATGATAGGCTTGCTTTTTGCAGTTCAAAATCATAAAACACCAACTAGCAAACATTAAACGTACCATTGTAAGCCGTTGCTTATATTACCAGTCAGTAGAAAAATTTGCATCGAGCATGTGCGTTCATTCCCAAACATACGTTTCAGTTTAGTTAAATACGCCAACATACTGTTTTTAAAATAATAGTAATAAGTTTATTCAGTCAAATAATATTTTTACATTACATTCATTCCGTGTATGGGACGAACTGAGTAGAAAGTTTTTGCCGCCCATTTGCTACAAATATTCAATTCTCTAATTCTGCAACAAGCAAATTCCACAATTCTGTCAGCACAATTTTTAAGATTTTACCCCAGCACATGTTTTTACATTGCTTTAAAACTCTTAAAAGGCATATTTGATGATTTAAAATGATTCATTTTTACATAGGCTGTATGATCCATGCATAACGTCAACTGACTTGTGGAATTTACACTCTACCGATAAGGAAATTATTTCTAATAAAGTTGAAAAATCCCATTTAACAGTAGAAATAGATGTTGGATTCACATTTATCCCGTCTCTTATTAAAATTACTACACACCCACTCCTTTCCGATACTTCATCCGAATTACATTACTACACATAACATTAAAGTTGTTTCTACATGAACAAATATTTTTATGCGCGATTGACAAATTGTACGACCTCGATTTCTTGGCATCAATGTGGTTAATCATGTGTTGACGGTACAATAAGAATTTAAATACTTTGGTTGACCCTTGGCATTGCGTCATAAGCATTTATGCATGTTAATCATGTAAAGCATGTTACGTCATCAGGGTATCAACTGTAGTTACAGAAAAAGTATAGGCTGAACTTTCAGTGCGAATTATGATTCCAAACTCTGCTTATTGATTCGTAATAAAACACAATTTTTTGAGACAGGAAAGATTTTCGATTCTATACAATGTTGAAAAATGATTGTACTTATTTTTTAAACCTCAGGTGTTTGTCTTCAATTGAGTCATTAGCATTTTAAAATGCAAAAAATATATTGCCTTTCATTTATTTGAGATTTGGGTTTAGTCAGCCAGAAAAATGCATCAAATCATTCACATCGGAAAACTCAGAAATAAGAGATTGCGCTGGCGCAATGATACTTAAAATTAAAACGGTTTAAATTCTTGTTGATCAGAGTCAATGTATGATGTTTCCTTAAGTATATTGATCAGATGTCTTTGTTGATTAACTATCTTCGCAGCTATTAAGTTACGATATAAGTGCACCAGATATTTAGCTTCGTCAAATGGTTTACTGCGTGATTAGTTAAAATCCCGTAAGACTACGCTTCAATCGGGCCATGCAAATGTCACAAATTTGCCAAAAACCTATACGTTTATTTGCTTGTAAAATTGCCGTTGGTTTCGCACAAAACATCTGTGCAATATATTGCCATAGCTTCAATTTGGTTCATATTCTATCCTTTTCCATGGTTTTCTAATGAAGTTCTAATATCGTCTACGCAATATACACATGTTGAACGCAAAAAATCACTGCCGCGACGAGTTGGCTTGCAAAAAATGGAACATGCTATACCAAATGCAAGAAGACGTACAAGTTCAGTTCATTCTCAGCGTTTACTCAAAGCGGATCTACTTTCGAAAACTTTCACCTACTGTGCAAGTGCTTTCACTGCATCAAACTTAAAAATAACCGAGTCTGATTTTGTATTCCTGGTGTTTGGTAACTTGTGTTCAACTAATGTGTTCGTGTGTACTCAGGCGTTAAACTGCCTACCATTCACTGGGAAATCATGAATTTTTATTTTTCAGAATGTCATTTAAGTTTTATATTTGTATTATTTTGAGGCAGAATTTCGGAGAAATTTTAGACTGGACGCGACGAAGATCTGAACAGTAGCTTTTACACATTTAAAAGACCGTACTCTCAGCAAAGACTTTAACTATAAAACAAACAAACAAGAAAACGTACATAACTATGATATTGCATAAGCTGATAATTTTTTTACTAGTTTTTTCTAAAAGTCAACAATTTCAGCCTTAGTTTAAAGTCAAGCATTTCCTAAAAGATCACAAATTATATTTTAGTTGTTTGAGAAAAATTTACTGAAAGCTTAATGCTCTAAATACGTATCAAAAAACGGTATTCGGTTGCGCTCACTACAAAATGTTTTAAGTCATCCGATTTAATTTGTTAGATAACAGAAGTCTTCAATGGTGTTAAAGGTAATTTAGCGCCAATATTCATGAATAATTTTTCCTAACAAAGAAAAAAGTTTGAGTACTTAAACTTAGATCCGTCTCGTTATTTATTCACAATAAGCAAATAATTGCGAACAAAATAGTTTAAAACAGATTAACAAGTAAAATTATACCAGTTCATTTGAAGTACATTAACATAATTTCCTATTTAAATACTTTTCGAAATGTCAAGTGAATTCAATCCGCAATCGTTTATATAAAAGTGTAGCGACGTTTTAATTGAAATAAAAAATGAGTTCTGGAATAGAAAGTGAAAGCAATGACGTTCCAATCGTTTCACCCTTCCATAAAAACGAGCAAAGTCACCAGGAAATATTCATGAAGAATAATACCCAACCTTATGCAAATTTCACAACATCCAATATCAAGTCGATCATCAATCAAGTATTATTACCAAATGTATCTATAAACGGTGTTGGTTACAGCAGCTGGTTGAAGAAGTTATCGACGTATTTGACCAACTGGCAAATATCCGAGCTGGAAAAAGTTAAGGAAAGTGAGTCCGGGATTCGATGTTTTCTTCATTCATGGCTTGCTATTCAAAACGATTTGGTGGATGGTTAGTTTTTTCTACAATAAACACGTCTTGAAGTCTTTACCAAGGACATAAGAGCACACAAATATATTGTAAAATTTGTAGTTATTTCAAAGGAATAGTATTAACAGTCGGACGACACACATTTATCCATATTTTCTAGGCTCTTACTGCAATGCAACTTGGGATAATGTTTACTGCTGGCCACCAACCCCAATAGGATTACTTGTAAAGCAACCTTGTTTGAATACTTTTACGGAAACCTTGCCGCCATATGGTGAGGAATTAAAAGGGCATACAATTATAATGCTTAAAAAAATCTTGACATTAAAGTCGACTTTTTCTATGTATCATAATATCATATTTACACAAGTTGCAAAATACACCCTAATAAATTTATTTTATAAAATAATTTAAGGCCATAAATATGGAGTATGTCAAGAAAATGGGACGTGGCTATGGGACAACTGGACAAACCACACAGAGTGCACGTTTTTGTATGACGCTCTCGGAGAAGCTGTAAAAGAAAATGTATTTTCAATTTTTAAAATTAAGCATGAAGTATTTTTGAAGCATGTATTTAAAATGTTTTTTGTGCTTCATAAAATGACACTCTTCTTTAGGCTGGTGAAAGGGAACTTGCAACCACAATCCGATTTATAATGTGTGTTGGATCAATACTTTCATTTGTTTGCTTATGGTCGGCCGCCGCTATTTTCTACTATTTTAGGTATGTGCCAATTACTATTCATCAATGGAATGTTAATGAATATAAATTTGAACAACATTTCACGATTCATCGATTCGACTGGAGAAAGCATAAAGCTCGTTTTAAACACGTTTCTACAAATAAAACGCTACGGATGTGGCGGCTACAAATAATGTATTATTACTGATTTTCTCTTGATAGATCACTTTGGTGTGACAGAGTTATCATTCAAATTCATCTGATGGTGGCTCTGATGCTTCGTTGCATTATGTTGTTCATCATTTCACAGTCATTTGTATTCAAGCATATGGCTTTCTACAGAAATATTGTAAGTATCAAAACTCATTTGATTATAGAAGTAGATGAATTTGACAAAATTGGTTGAATGGAAACGAAGCCAATCTTAAGTTTGGCAGTATTATTTTACAGGACGTGGTTTGCAAGGTAGTTCTCATTTTACATTTTTTTGCTACGATTGCTTCCGTCAACTGGATTGTTATTCAGAGTGTACACATCACTAGACAACTTAGAAGGATTGTGCTTCCTTTACAAACTCCTTTTAAGTTTTACTACTCTATTGGCTGGTGTAAGAACAAGTTTTTACTTTCATATGTGTCAAAGTTTGGGAAAAGGGGGCTTATCTGAAAATCGACCGTTAAACGTTTTGTGTTTCTGCGTGCTGCTTCGGTGTAAGTTTAAGGTATTTAATCAAACTGACTACGCAGAGGTTATAAGAAAAATCGTGCCTACGTATTACGTACACATGTGTTCGTAAAGAACTTAAGCTCAACCCTTAGTAGCACTCAGAAACACAAAATGTTTTAACGGTCGATTTCCGGATAAGCCCCCTTTTCCCAAACTTATACACATATATTGTTTATTATTTTCGATGGTAAATTGTAAGAGTTTTCATTTCAGTACTTCCCTTGGCACAAGTACTGGTTTGGGCAACTATCATGAACTATAATCATGACGTACATTGCTGGAATGGTTACGCTGAAATAAATGAAATTTGGATTATTTTTGGCCCAATTGTAATCGCTCTTTTTGTAAGTTCATTGCAAGGGTATACATTAGTTTGCTATGAAGTCTTGACATTGTGACATGGAAAATCTTTGAAAACTTATTTCCTTTTTACAGCTTAATTTTATTTTCCTTGTAAATGTACTAAGAGTATTGCTGACTAAGGCAAGTAATGTTGGCACGAGCTCTGATAAGTAAGTTCCAAACCAGGTATACCTTAAGAATAACGTTTGTAATAACTTAAACGTCAAGTCTTTAGTTGTTACTTTTTCTTGAGTTCCCTTTTTCGTTTCATTTTACAGACGATACCCTTCATTGGATACGTTACATATCAAATAGCTGGTATTATAAGAAAATACCTGCAAAAAGAACTTGGCTATTACACCGGAGTAAAACTTAGTAGAATTTTAAATAACTACAAGGACAAGCCACCTCCAATCCACGCTGGAGTGTACATAATTTCTTGTAATTGTGGGAAATGCTATATTGGGGAGACTCAAGACATCGACTCCAGAAGAAAGAATCATGAAGGAGATATCCGAAACAACAGATCAATGCAATCAGCTCTTGTTCAACATTTAGATGAATCTGGACCCTCTCACAACTTCAATACAGGCTCCATC
>JAQFXM010007053.1:0-12403 GCA_034693345.1 Entomobrya multifasciata | reverse complement strand
TCTCTTTTAGTTTAGTTGATGATGATCATCATCATGCGATAGAAACTTTTTTTTACATTGGAAGATATGCTTCTTATCTTTCAACAATAAACGTGTTCACATATCCCATATACTTTCCTTCAATCCTTTTTTGAGCTTTTAAAAAGCTACGGGCTAATACGGTGCAATGCAATATGTAATATGCGATGTTCAGATTCAAAGATTCAAATATAATGTTAAATTTTTATATATGCATTGGGTTAGTGTATTCTGTGCAGTATGTGGGCATTTTGGCATATGAAAACATCATCAAGAGTAAAAAAGAGTGAAACGAACGGGTGCTTTGCACTATAATATTTTACAGCTACAATAACACTATTGAAGATTTTTTTGACTAGTCCATCTCTTAATTTTTCTGTATATTCTTGTGTGATGATATACCGAGAAAAAAACACAAATTTAGCGAAATATCGCTCTGATTTGTCCACAACTCACACACGGACATAATAATAAAATAATGCTGTTTTTTTTACATTTACATGTATTTTTACTATGTATCATTTTCTCCCTCAGTGAGTAAATATATAGTGTAGAGTGTTTTCTACAATAAAATCAAATTATGTATCAAATTTGTACACAACATATTTATATTTTAGTTTTTAGATAAAAACTAGGACAAAGTAGTTAAGATTTTTCTATTTCTAAATGTATAGCAATTTGAGTATATTTGCTAGTAAAAAAAAGCGGAAGTGAAATCAAGTTTATATGTCAATTTTTTAACAGATGTGCATACTAATTGTGAACAAAGATGCACAAAGGTTGTTTTAAATGAAGGACAAATTTGTGTTGAAATTTGGTATTTAGTTTGAATACTGTTGAGAAATAGGTTGTTGAAAACTTATGCACTGGAATGCTGTGCAGAGAAAGTGCAAGTTTTTCCCAAGGAAAAAAATGAATGAATGAATTGGGAAATAAAACTAATGTAATCAATTAGACAATGCTTGAAACAAGAAATATTCAACAGACAATTGAACATTATAAATTAAAAGAGAAAACATGATTTGATGTCAAGGACTTTTTGGCATTGTGTTTGGATAATGGATGAAAAAGTGAGATGTGTTTTTGCTGACAGTAGTGCTAGAATTAGGAAACTGAGAAAAACTTGTAAATATCTCAAGTATAATTATGATGGATTTAATTATTATGAAAATCTTAATACAACTAACAGAGATCTCTTAAACTTTAAGTGTAAAGTATTTAATTTCCCAGCAGATATATAAAAAGTTTATAAAACAAAAAAAGTAATCATGTAGTTCGTTTATGTCAAAAACAAAATGTCAAGATGATGGTTCAAAGTTAAGAGAAAAAAATACAAGTGCGCTCACACATAAAATACATAGCATCATCATACCTGGCGTCATTGTGGAATCCCAGTTTAGTCTTCGGATTAAGGTAAGAAAATGGACACAGTTAAAATGTGGAAACTGTCAAAAAAATTGTTGTACATGAACGATATGAGACAGTTTTTTGGGAGATATCTGACAAATTGGTTTGATAGATTAGAAGAAATTTTGAAACTATGTTATCTGAAATTATGATTCGCAGTGAAAGCGGTCGAGATGATGATATACTCGTGGGATAAAAGGCCCCTTAAAAGGCCTAGATTAGGACCACCCGATGTGTATCCTCAAGATCCAAAGCAGCGTGAGGTAAGCGTGTGAAATAACAGCGTCAAGTTGTGCATGTGCATCGTTTTAACAAGATTTTGATGCTAAATTGTGCATATTATATTTTTTACATAGGATGAGCTCACTGCTGTAAATGTGAAACAAGGATTTTCTCATATCCCCCAATTGTCTGATGAGTTTGGATCTGCTAAAAATGCAAATATCAGCGCTGCAAAGGTATATATGAAATTTGTGAAAGCATTACATGAAAGCTACTTGTATAATGTGGCATTCGTTGTGCAAAAACTAAACTAAATGCATGAATTTTGTTTTCAACAGCTTGGTGCATTCATCAATGGAGTAAATACAAAAAAGGGTGAAAACAGCTCACTTCCTGATACGGGGAAAAAGAGACTCCAAGTAAATACCAAAGACCATTTTTGGCATGTAACACCTCGCATGAAACAGTCCTTGGAGTCATGGATGAATGAACTCGCTGGAGTTAAACCATTAGCAGTAATAGCCAAGAAAGTTCCTATATTTAATAAACGGGAAGAAATCTTTTTGACGCTATCCGAGCACCAAGTTCCGATGGTCAGAGCTGCCTGGTTTCTTAAAATGACGGCGTCTTATAATTCTGCCATGTCTGAAGCCAAAACAAAAAAGCGTCAAATGCCTGATCCATCTCAAGAATGGACTATATCGCTTCAAAGATGCTGTAAAGATATCTTTCTCAGGCTAACGGAATGGTACAATGGTGGAAGTGGGGCAGCACTTGTGACTTCCATATATGCTCCCACAGCCCCAGGAAGTCTCCCTGCACAAGCTGGAGGAAATTTACCTCCGGGACATCCATCTTCTATGCATCAAAATAGTCCTGCAGTTTCTAGCAATGCCACCATGAACCAAGCCCCAGGTACACCAAACTCATCAACAATGAATGGAACTGCTGGTGGCGTAAACTGTACTGGACAAACTTCCAACCCACCGTCTGCATCTCCACCTATAAGTAATAATGAGGATGGCAGTGGAATCCTGAAACAATGGCAATATTGCATAGAACTGGCCAAGTTTTTATACGAGGTAACTAAAATATAATACGATATTACATTCATTTTAGTTATGGCCAAAATAGACAGAGAATTAAAATGAATTTTGATTTTTGTCTTTTTAGGAGGGATTATTGGACAGATATGAATGGCTTTTATGGGTGATTGACATGTGCGATAAAACCAAATCCATTGACGATTACGCGTGGAAGCCATTAATTCCCCTTCTGTTGGCCTACTTACCTGATATTGCTCAATCTGAGCTTCTTTCAAGACGTATTACTACGTCTGCAGCTAAAAAATTAAGTGCAATGTTCACCGATCAGGATTTTATACTCTTGTCGCCTCTCGGAGGCAATCCCCCTAGTCCCCCCGTTGGTCTCACGGAACGTCTTCAATGTCCCACGCATAGATCTACAATATTCGGTTTGTCCTCTGTGATTCAGGTGATATCTTTAGAGTGCCCCACGGCTTTAGTGTATAACGCGAATCAAGCTGCCATCAACAACGAGGGAGGACGAAACTCTGTTCCAGGTGGCTCAGCCTTAGACATTCTGCCTATTCAGCCAAGTGTTCTTCCAATGCCACCTAGATCTAATAACCACATCATCAGAAACCAATTGCGGGAGGCGGAGAGTCAAATTATTGCCCGTAGTCGAGCCGTTGAAGCAAAGTGGAGCTGTGAAGAGTGGCAACAGTCGTCTGCAGGGACAACCCTGCAGAAAGTGCTCTCTGTTCTGGACGCACTTGATCGCCACAGTTTTGATAAAGTTGAAGCAGGGAGTTCGTTGGAAACCCTGTACTCAAAAATCTTTCCTCATCCTCCCAACAAAGACAACCCGGTGGAAGCGGATGCACCTGTTGTGATTCTTCTGTGTCAGTGGGCAGTTTGCTCGCAGAGAACAGGGGAGCATAGGGCATTAGCCGTTGCAAGATTGCTGGAACAAAGACAAACGGAAACTACATCATCAAATGATGGAGATCCACCGGTACTTGAGGGGCAAGTACAGGGAATGGAGGGTAATGATGGATCGAAAAGTGGAGGCGAAGGAACTCCACTTGCGGATGATGTGCCTATGAATGGAAATGAAAGTGAAAGTAATGGGAACGGTGATTCAGCTGTGGTCAGTGGTGATGCGAGCAATAATGGTGGTGGGAATAGTGGTGAATATGAAGATTCCGTTGATGGTTACACTAGCCCAATTTATCATAACTTATTGTACAAGTTTTTGGATACTGATGCTCCTGTCCTCGGTAAGAGTACTTACTTTACTAAAATGTTTCTTTAATTAATTTTAAGAAAACGACCCTTGAATGTCAAATTTAATTATTTGCAGATGAGAATTCCATAAGAAGTAAAAGTACGTTTGCGTCCCTAGTTAATCTATTTGGAGCATTGATAAGACACGATATATTTTCCCATGATGCGTATTTATGCGCTCTGGTGGCACGTGGTGATTTATCTACGGTTCCACAATCGTTAAGTAGTGCAAGTAGCATGCCACCTACGTCAGTACAACCGATAAACAGTGTAGCCACACCTGGACCAGCGTCTCAAGCTGGACCAAATACCCCAGCCTCTGTTTCATCCGTTACACCTGGAACAACTCCACATCACGATTTAGTAGAACAACCCTTATTTCCACCACTTCCAAGACTGCCTGAAACTCATAACCGACAAACCGATTATGATGATCGTAATATTGACGATGATTTAGATATGATTTTACAACGAATAACTCAAGAACAGCAAAATAATATGGACCAGGTAAGCCTTCATTTGTCATAACATAGGGAATGGCGGTCCTAAAAAATCATGATAATAATAATCCTAATGCATGTATATTTTTTATCCAGGTTGACTCACCAAAGGACGAATCGGTAGTTGGGGTACCCGGTTTTGGATCAGTTACACCAAATGCACAACAAACTGGAGCTGGAACCCCAATGATAACAGATCCCAGCCTGAAGAGCGGAACTCCAGGGACCGTCGGAGGAAGCAGCAGTACCAGCGGATCATCTTCCACCCAAAACGCAGAGGTTTCCAAACAATCTCGTCACCGCCTCTATGTAACTCATTTTCCGTTACCACAAGATGAAAACTTCCAACATGAGATAAACCAAAGACACATTCTTCTGTATGGGTGCGGACGGGCCAGAGATGAGGCTCGGCATACGGTCAAGAAAGTATCCAAAGAGCTTGCCAAAATGTTCAGTAAAAAGTTTTGCTTTGATGTATCGGATGGAAGCAGGGTAAAGAAGCAATCCAGAAATGAAATCAATTTCGAACAACTACAAACAAGATTTGCTGCCTTGCCATATTTCGATCAACATGCAGTAACATCTGCTGCTGGACAGGCGGGTCTGGAAATGTTGGTGGCGTTTGCAGCTGGTAATTATCGTATTTAATTTTAAACCCACGCATACTATTCGGTTTCACATGAAAGTTTTAATTATGATAAACATTTAATGGTGTCTCAATAGGAAGGGGTAATTATTTGCCAACGGCGGAGCACGTAGCGTATCTTACTGAATTAATGGAAGCATCGCAACATATTACAGGGCTAATTGATTTAAGTATAAGCATGCTTCGCGAGTTACCCGAAATTGAAACCCAGTTAAGCGCTAGGGTCAGCCCCATCGCTGCGACGTATACAACCTCCATCCAGTTACAACTTGTTGCCGTACTAAGACGTTACCACTGTTCACTTTTACGTAAGTTTAAAAAAAATCTTCATATATGTAAGATTTAAAAAAGCATGTTTAACTGATTTTGTTTCTATTATAGTTGACACGGAATCGACAAACTTGGCGTGGGATAATCTTACAAGACTGATGCGTAGACTAACTTCTAATGTAGAGTGTACTTCTGCAGAGCGCTGCACCTTAGCTTACTTGACGGAATTACAAGCATGCTGTGGGTTGTTGAGGTCCAAAAATATTGCCGAATATTTGACGCCAACTGCTTCCAAACTTAGAAACTCTCTTAGTAGTCCTGTTCAACCTGCAGAATCTTCTCATGAATGGGACAACTCATTTATGACACAGTGTCTTGATAATCCAAAGCGAAAGGTACTTTTTGTGCTAAACATAATATCAATATCAACCACATTCGAATTCAATTTTGAAATATATTATATTTTGTAGGTGGACAGTTCCATCATTCGGCAGTTGTTGGAAGATCCGGGTTGTAGATACAGTTTCGTGTGCAACGCTGTTCTCAGTATATGTAATGAAGCGGACGCTGAGCGTCTAAATGATTTAGCTGCTCTCTGTGCTGACATGACCGCTGCGTGCCCTCCACTTGCCTCTGAATGGCTTGGCGTTTTACAAACGCTGTGTAGTCCATCGAGGCATGTTGTGTCTTATGCTGACATTTTAAACGAGTTGGATATAAAACATTTAAGTATTCACTCCAGTTTAGCCACATTGACTGCACTTTTAGTTGCTCGACAGTGTTTTTCTTTACAAGACTTTGTAATGCAAGCAGTTCCATCTTTATTAAAAGCGTGGAATGAGGGAAGGGGTCCAAATGATCCAGACATCGAAGCTGGGGCTCGGCTAACGTGTTTCTTACTACTGAGCTTGTTTAAAATTCAGGATTTTGTTACATTAGCTGGTAATCCAGGCGTTCTCCGTCAAAGTTGTGATAGACGGTTATTATCAGCGACACACAGCAGCGTTACGTTAGGAGCAGTACTAGCCGCTTTGAAAGCTATGCTGTTGTTGGGTGATTGCACTGGAACTGGAGAACGACGGCGTGACCAAAGGAGTTTGCCAGGTATGTCTGCAGGTGAACTAAGCATCAGTCATATTCTAGGAACATCAGACGCTCCTTCAGACCGAAATAATCCGTCAGACACGCTAAGGTAAAAATTTGAATCAATTTTATCCATTTTTCAAAAAAGGAATTTTATTCCACAATCATTTATGTTTTGTTTTGGTTTCAGGGGTGAACCAAGAACCCTTTGTAGTTATGCATTTAGTTGTTTGCAGCAAATGTGCGGAGAATTATGGGTTAGACAACGCTGCCTGCAGATTCCCGAAGACCTTTGCAATCAAGAAATGCTATTAGATCCTATTGTGTCTTCAAAGCAAGCCCAACGAATGCTTTATATGATCTGTTATCCAGAACTTCCTGTACCTGAAGAAAATTTAGATGCTCGTACACACATTCCTAGAATATTGGAAGGACTCAATCAATGGAACATACGAGAAGCGTGGCTTGCTCTTACATTACAGAATAAACAACTAAACTCCAGTCCCGTTGAACACCAAACTTGGCTGGATATTGTTGCACGAGCTGCTTTAGACGTATTCCATTTAGGGGCTGATGATGGTCAGGAATTTGCTGTTCCAAGTTCTGCTGCTCCGTCTCCAGCGCCGGGTAAAAGTCCACGTTCCGGCAAGAAAACACAACAGCAAAATCAAATAATTGAACAAATTGCCAAAACTCCACCAAGCAGTTTTAATTCCTCATCAGGTGCAAACCAATCTAACGCTCCTGGACTAGGTGTAACAATGAATGGTATTGATGGCAATAAGGATAGTTCAAATGCCGATGCCGACGGCTCAAATAGTATGTTAGGAGACTGTGGAAATTACGGTTGGATTGCCAACTCCCAATGGTTGATTGCTCCATTAGTTGCAAAGCTTAGTAATTTTGTACAAGGACGTGTTCTTCGTCATGCGGGTATGTATTCCTAAAGATAAGCGGTTTAATGGGTTTTTTTCAATGGGCTGTATCGTTATTTCGTTAAAAATCGTTATTATTCATTCAGGTAACGTATTGGAGAACACTTTGTGGCCTAAAAACTACGGAAAGACAAAGAATGCTGCCAATTCAAACAATAATTCTGCGGGGGTTGGATCAAGTAGTCTTCACGCTCATTTACCGTTTTTGGCACTAGTGCTTACTTGCCTTCGTGGTCAAGATGAACAAAGGGAGGGCCTTTTAGCTTCATTGTTAAATCAATTTACTCAGCTCTTAAGCAATGCCAAAGAACGGGTATTGAAATCAGAAATTGTATTAAAAGATAAAAAATTTACAATTTATTCCAATTAATATTAATATTTCCGTTATGCAGTTTAACTAATTTCCCATAATTTGTTGTACAGGATTTTGATCTCAGATCAGATGTCCTCAGGGATGCCATCAGGCTTCGTCTTAGTTTGGTTGGGGGAATGTTTGATGCTGTGCAAAGAAGCAGCACTGCTACCGCTGAATGGGCAGTTGTTTTAACACAATTAGTCACTCATGGAGTTGTTGATATTTACAATAATAGGTATGTCTTTCAAAGAGAGCCAATTGTGTAAGTAAAATTATAAAATATATTCTCAAACCTTGATCATCAGAAACAGTTCCATATGTAATTTTGTGACTTGAACTTTTAGCGATTTATTTCCGACGATAGTGGATATGGTCACAGCTCTCGTTCATTCCACTCAAATCGCTGAGCCAGGAGATAGGGTAGAAGAAATGAAAAAACAAAATATGAATTTAGTAAAGAAACTGAAAAAGGTAACCCATATTACATCTATCCAAATCCAATCGTCAGAAACATTTAACGAATTTAATATTGACCTTGCCGTTGTTTTTAATGTAGGAGCTTGCTGACCATGATTTTCCTTCAATAAAGCCGCTGAGACAACTGCTTCCATTTTCCAAGGTACAAACTGATGTTCTTGTTACACAAGCCACGTCGATGATCATTGATTCCAAAGGAAATCGTGTTCCAAGTTTTGAATTCGTTGACAAAAAACCGGTACGTAATAATTGATATTTTTTCCATAACTGTAACTTTACGGAATTCCATCACATTATCAATTTATATATCCATACTTAACATTTTTAGGGATTGCAAGTCTGGGAAAAGCAAAGAGTTAGTCCATGGGAAATTATAGAGTGTCAGAGAAATCCTGCTGCAGTATCGTGGGCATGGTTTGGAGCTGTGAAAATGGAACGAAAAAATCTACGCTACGAAGAGACTCATAGATTACTCACTTATCACACTCATAGTTTAGTCAAACCTTCTTCTCATTTCCTTGAACCGGTTCCACTTCCACCTGAAGAAATTGATGTAAAACCAGAAATCAAGGAGGAAATCATAAAACCCGATACGCCCAGTTCAGATCAAAGTCCAAGGACAATAGGACCTCCAGTGCTGGGAAGGAACAATAAGCCAAAGGCTCCCCGTAAGCGTAGGTTAACAAAGGCGCAACAACAGGCAAGTGCTCAGCAACAGCAAGTAGCACAAACAGCTATCGCTGCTGCAACCGCTGCAGTAATCGCTCAACATCAACAACAACACCAAGCGCAGCAACAAGCTCAACAACAGCAGAGCCAGCAGCAAGTCCAACAACAGCAGCAACAGGCACAACAACAAGCTCAACAACAACAGCAACAGGCACAACAGCAAGCCCAACAACAACAGCAGCAGGCACAGCAGCAGCAACAACAACAACAGCCACCGCCTCAACCTCCACCTCCCACAATTAGCCCTGCCCAACCACCGCCACCTTTACCCGTCGTTTCCAATGCTGTAAGTATTCCTATAAAGCCTTTCCAAATGTTAAAATGAAAAAAGTTTTAAATATGACATTATGAATTATTTTTCAGCCTACCACGTTCTCTGGACCGCCAATGGGTAGCCAAATACCACCAACAGGACCACCGCAACCACCACCACCAAATTATTCATCTGGTCCTCCTCCACAATGGGCCTATAATGGACCGCAACCCCCTCCTCAACAGCAGCCGTTCTTTTCAAACCAACAACAAGTCTCAGGTAATTTCTATTTTTAAGTCTAATATTGATTTTATATGATTTTTTTGGATCCTCTAATAATTCCCTTTGAACACTTCATCAGGTACTGGTCGTCCTCCAAATAACCAACAGTCAAAACAAGCGCTTCAGCATATTCTTCGAGCTCGCCAAGCTACTACCCCAACAACCCCTGGACCTACCAATCAGTTCCAGCAATTTCCTCAAGGACCCCCATCAGGTCCAGGTGGCCCTCCAGGACCTCCTGGTCCTCGTCATCCAAATATTTTACGACAGCAGTTGCGAGGCCAAACTCCTACTTCTGGTCCACCTATGCAAAATCAGGGATTTCAAGGGCAACCTGTCATGCAACCTAATCAAGGTGTAATGTTCCAGCAACAACATGTACCAGGACAAGGTAAAAAATAAATATATAATTCCATATTGGACCCACTCGTGTATAATAGTGAAGTGGTATTTTATGCAAATCTTTCTTTATTTTCCAGCCATGAATCAAAGTTACGGCTATAATCAGAGTTCAATGGGCTCACAAGGCCAACCGGTTCCAGGTGGTGGACCTCAAGGCAACTCAGGTCCCGGAATGTTGCCTCCACAGCAGCAACAAATGAATGCAATGATGGCTCAGCGCGGACCAGTACCAGTACAAGAAATGGGAGGCTTCATGACTGGAGGTCCGCAAGGCGCAGGGCAAATTCGTGGCATGGGGCAACGTCCTCCAGGTTTCATGCAAGGAAATCCGCAGAGCGGGCCTGGAAATCCTATGAATCCTATGCAAGCTGGTTATCGAAGACCACAAATGGGCCAAATGGTCCAATCTGGTCAACTTGGAGGGCCTGGCCAAATGGGGCCTGGTCCTCAGTCGTCTGGACAAATAGGACAACAAGTTCACGGACAAATGGTCCAAGGTATGCAGAATCCCGGTCAAATGGTTCAAGGTGGCATGGGTGGTCCAGGAATGAATACCAGTATGGTACAAGGCCAAATGGGGCAGCCCGGTATGCAAAATCCTGGTATGGTTTCAGACTCACAACGCATAAGGCAATTTGCTGCTATGCAGCAACAACAAAACCATCCGCAACAGCAAGGAATGGGTATGGGACCCAGAATGCACTTTCAGAATCAGCAGCAAAGTTTTCAATAACGGTAATCTCTCATTAGGATATCATTTTTATGAAATTGAAAATTAAAAAATTGCAAAGGTATTATCGTAACAGATTATATTGAAGGTGATGGTCATTGTTATAAAATTCGTCGAATAATGTGTTATACTGAAGTACTTTTATTTTATTATCAATTTATTATCATAGTATTATTATACGCACACAGTGTTTGTTGCTTCGAAGTTATCATTTTCAATGACGATTTTTAATAAATCATTAATATCTACAATAAAATGTTACAAAAGAAATCCACAAGAGTAGTCCTTAACATTTTTTTTACAAGAGAACGATGGTATATCATTCGATACGATACACGATAGCGAGCATTCATCATTTTCATAAAACAAATTGTTCGGAATAATTAAAATTGGGGCAATATGAACATCCGTTTCAACCAGTGAGGAACCAAATCCATATAAGTTCTTGACACCAAAGAGTAAATATCATAGGGACATTCATAATAGACCTCGTCACAATTTTGCCCATCCAATCCCATCATGATAGCTTCACGCTGAAGTTCAGTTACATTTGTAAGCATTTTACTACAAAAGTGAAAAAATACATTTTGATTTAGGTATAAAAATCAATATCATTAGATAACGGTTTTTGGAGTAAGAAATTTAACCTGAAAACTCGGAAGATAGGAGTTGAGACTTCAGGCAATTCCTTTAAGCTTGAATGGGCGTAACAAAGTATCAACTGCTGACAAGACATCTCTTCACCGATTGCATTTGGGGTAAATTGAAACACTGCTTTGGTAAAGTCTGGTCGCTCCCACTGATACTGGATAACCTTTCGAACGATTGGGGTAGCAAAACTTCGTGAAGATGCAGGAGCACCATCGTCCTTTCCAACGGTTTCCCATTGATTCGCAGCGTTCACTAAAGCACCAATGAAACTGTCGTCGCCAATACCTAAAATGTATTTTTGTGAGGGTCTACAAAGAAACAAAGATAAAGATGAATGACAAAACTCATGTACCACAAAAAATGCAAACTGTAAAAATTCAGAAATATCGCACATACACTCC
Source organism: Entomobrya multifasciata (assembly GCA_034693345.1). NCBI lineage: Eukaryota > Metazoa > Arthropoda > Collembola > Entomobryomorpha > Entomobryidae > Entomobrya > Entomobrya multifasciata. Next base: position 733 of record JAQFXM010007053.1, on the reverse strand, counting down.
AAACATGTATCCAAAAGGACTGGTAATAACTCCAAAGAACAAAATATATAAAAGAGATAATCCCAGAAATGTCGAGAGAAACGGACTGAGTGAAACAGGTCGGTTCCAAATATTAGCAATGTCCCAAGGAATCGCTATTTGCATACCCATCATCATGGGCTGCACAAATTGATCTTTCGCCTCCACATAGTTTTGCAAGCAGATGAGTTGCAAAGTTATAATTAATATACAAAAATGGATTTTAGAAAACATTTTCAAAAAATTTACTGAATCAAAGAAACTTATGGGTTTAAAACAAACTTAAACTGGGAGCAACAAGAGAAAATCTTTTGGACTAATTGAATGAAACTGCTAAGGTAAATGCTCACAGCATAAAAGTCTCTAATTTCATATTGGGAAACTTATGTTCATTGAGTATACAAATGGAACCCTTTACTTTCATAATCATTTAATATAACTAAATTAAGCACCCAAGTGTAAAGCAAGCATGTATGATTAAGGCATACTAGTACATATGATTCATTTTAGCGGAACAGTAATTAAGATTGTCCCTTGCTCCTTAATGATTCTCTCCAGCTGTAAAATATAAAGCAAAAAAGTATGCAGTGCTAAAAGCAATTAGTGTATTCCTTTTTGATCCCTTAAGGCTTAAAGTACTTTTTTGACTTCAGTTTAGCTTACAGAGAAATAACGTGAACCATATATTTAATTGACTTTTAATTGAAGAGCTGAT